>VZUI01037402.1:0-127157 GCA_013401135.1 Cettia cetti | reverse complement strand
TGCAATCCTCAGGATTTTTTTTTTTTTTTTTTTTTAACCATAGCATGCAGCTGACTTGGTTGGGCAGCCAGTGAGGCTGTACAGTCTACCTCTGCCACTCTGGAGGTCAGAGCAGCTCAGGTCTGCACTGGCCTTTGTGAAGCTGTGAAAGATCTATCCTTAGCCACTGACAGTATTCTGAGCAGCAGCATTTCAGGCTTAGCAAGCAAGCACGCACTTCAATGGAGCACTGCAACACTTACAGGGCCAGGACTGCATACATGAACATTTGTGCTGTCTATTGTGACAGCTTACAAGATCAGAAGAGTTTATGTGTAAATTCTTAGTTAGAAGTCTATTTTTGGCTTACAAAATACCTAGAAGTGCAATGGTGGCTACAAATTAGCCTTTCTGATTTTTTATTACAGTATTTCACAATAAGTGTATATTACATCCCTGGGAAAACTCTGATTTATGAGACCTTTGAGGTTTAAGTTTTAAGATTCTTTTAGCTTACCAGAACAGAATAAAAATTTTTAGCATATTTGAGAAACAGGGACAGAAATTTAAACTTTGCTGGTACTTACTTGATCATCATTGAACAGACTGACATTCTTTACTGTTTAAAAGAAAATTGCTCTAACAATTACCAGTGACCATGCATTTGTCTCCTAAAATTTCAATTAAAAATAAATGTAAGGATTGTAGTACTGTCATTAAACATTTCAAAGCGCTTTACAGAAGAAGTCATGATAATAATAACAGAGAAACTGAGGAAGAGCAAGAAACAAAGGAAAAGAAGATTATAACCCCCAATATTTTTCTCAGTGTTGCCAGGTAGGTAACACAAGTAGTCCATGCTCACACTATGGGACATGAAGGGACAAAAATGCAGATACCTGTGTTGATATTGCTTTACAGCCCAGTGCAAAGCTAAAATCTGGACAATCTTAGCTCCTTAGCCACATATTATACCCCTTTCTTCCCCTTTCATTTCAGGATTAAAACTGGGAAAAGTGCTCTGTAATCGCTTTTTAAAGGCATAGTCTAGTCCTTAGCATATGGTCTGAAATAAAAATACTTTGCTGAACTTAATATTAGCTTCTCAGGTAAAGGTAGTTTACAACTTTTTCTATACCTTAAAAAAAAGTAAACTAATTCTTAATGTTTAATGTACAGCCATTATTTAATATTAAGATTCCTGTATGCTTGAACTGGTGGCAATTTTTTTCTGGTATTATGAATCTTCATTTGGCACAAATTGACTGTGTTCAATATATCCTAATTTGTTCTAGGTTATTATTGCCTTTGCAGCTGAACTTAAGCACTGATTCTGAAAAAAAAAAAAAAAAAAAGAGGAGTGCAAAGGCAACTGTTTGCAAGGCAGAGCTAGATACAAGTTTTATCAGAGTAAGAAGTTCAGGATTTCATTCTCTGCGTAGATTTTATTTTCAAGACAGTTTCCCAGAAGCCACACAGAAAAGAGAAACAAAGCTAAAATTGGGACAAGGTCAGCTGGATATAGAAGTGACTGTAACAAACCTCAAATAGTTCTGTTATTTTTGTTTCAGCTAAAGTTCACAGAATTTTTATTAGGAATCTAACCTAGATATTTACTCAGGAATTGGAAAGAACAACTTTCTAATGGCTGCCCAGCAGGGAAGTTGTATTCATAACTGGTGTTAACTTTATACTCGATGCTGACAGACATCAGTTTAAACATTCAAATATTGGGAAGCCTCCCTTTACTAAGAGTATAATATATTAGAAAGTAAGAGATTGGAGAAATATTTTGAGCCCATTTTTTATTTACTCATTTATTGGAAATATGTATATATATTTATGTACATATATACACACACACATATATATATAATATAATCATGTAAACACATGTATTTTATCAGAATAAGATATGGCTCTTTTTCATTTTAAGGGCTTCACAATTAATGTGAGTAAGAACGTCAGTTCTTATTTAAACAAGATACAGATGCAGATAGTGCATATTTTCCAAGCAGAAATTCATGCTTTCAAATCAATTGTTAGAGTTAGTTTATCTCAATTAAAGAAAGACGCACTTTTTGCTTTAGACACTCCTCTTCTAAAAGGAATTTACTCTATCATAGATAAAGTAAATGCTTGCATGCCTATGGTGTCTTTATGTAGGACTTCACCCTGCTGCCACCCCCGCAAAAGCTGCTCAGAAACATTAGGTATCAGATAACATACGTAAGTCACAGAGGTACTCAGAATTTCCTCTGTTGCTAAAAATAGACATTGCTGTTAGAGGTTTCTCTGAGAAGGTGTCCGCAAATTAGAATTCATTTTCTGTCCAAACTAAAATAGCTTAAATTTATTTGTTCTCCTAGAAGGCATGTCACTTTAAAATGAGAAATGCTGAATATCCTGAGGTGGTGTTTACTTGGACATTTTAGATCTGGGAAGATTTAATTTAGATCATTTATACATTTTGTTGCTGATGTGCATTTACAAAGAATACTCTGCCACTTTGACTTTCATTTTTGTGATGATTTTACAGTTTATTTTTCACTGTTGAAGCATACAGACATTATTTTCTTTTATATGCATTTAAATAAATATTAAGCCAATATATAAAATACATAAACAGCATATTGGGAACATAGATATACTCTGTATGCTTGCAGTGAAGGCTGCTGTCCATTCTTTTGAAAGACGACACTTGACAATTCATGTGATATGGAAAATACAGGGGTTTTAAATAGGGATATAGCTAAAATGCAAAACTCAGCCAAGGGCAACAATATCCCTTGCAAACTGTTTTTTATAGTCACAAACTGCCAAATCCTTTAACAACAGAATTAAGTCTAATTGACAACTGAAGAAAAGCACACCTGATACTTAGAGATAAACATATCATTTTCACTGTCTTAAAAAAGGTCGGCTAGATCTAACCTTCAGCCTGGATTCAGAATGTCATGATACAAAGGGAAATGCAGTTTCTTTTTGTTCTTTCTTGGTCATTATCAAACAGGCTAAGTCAGGAACTGTCTCTAAGTCTTTCTTAAAAATTAGAACAAGAGGACAATTTAATGGCATCTAACTGCAAATATACCACAGTAGTCTTCATACTTTGTGACTAATCCTAAGGACCCTGTAAAGACAGGCCACGTAGAGAGCATCTCAGTGGGATCACTCTTATTCTTAAAATCATGAATGTGTTAAATCTGTTCTCAAATTATGGTTCTCATTGTATAATTAGTGAAAACTCTTGAATCTCATTGTATAAAATCACAGTAATGCATGAAGATGGGGACTAAGAGATGAGCCACTCTTTTTCCGTTTTACAACAGGTAAACGTAGGTGCAAGAAGATGGAGAGTCCTGTCCAGGTTGGGCAGGGAAATCTTGGCCAAGCCCTGAACTCTTAAGTTTCATCTGGTTACATTTACTTGACAGCTGTAATCTTGGTTTCAATAAAAACCTCTATTTATTTACTAATTCGATGTAATGACAGTTGACTGAAGGAAAAATTTCAAGTAATTCAAGTAATTTGTAAAGAGAGGATTTTTTTCTGCTGTCCACCTTAAAAGAGCATGAGTAAATGAAACAATTAGAACTGGTTACAAAGGTAAGCTAAAATCTAAACATAATAAGACACTGTTTTCAGCATTTCAAAAGAACCAAATACAACACATCAGCAGCTTCAAAATCCTTTTGAATAAGTGCACTCAGAAACAACTAACTAGCAAACAAAGCTTTTATGAAGACAGTGTGGTCAGTGAACTTTTGGCATGTCAATTCTATAAAATGTAGGCCTCTAGAAATATTCCTCACATTTGAGTAAGTAGAAAAGAGCCAAATTTAGCAACAGAGGCACTGGATGGGACATGATGATTTGCTACTTTTTACAAAGTTTGACAGGAAAGAATTTCTATAAAAGGAAAAGCGTACTCCTTATGTGTTGATAAAAGGATGTAATTTTTCTAACATTTTAAAGGATTGAGAATAATAAAGTAATCAGAATCTTAGAGACCAGTGAGATTATTTTATCAGATTACTTAATATTTAGGTAAACTTCTATTCTTTTGAATAGACACCGATTAAACAATTCCTCTATCATGGAATAGCTGTTCTATATCCTAGAATTTATCATAATTTCTAGGCAATAAAGCTAATTCTATCAATAATAGATCATCTTAGTCTAATAGAGTGGATCAAGTAGTACAGAATCACAGAGTATTCTGAGTTGGAAGGGACATACCAAGATCATTAAAGTCCAGCTGCTGGCCCTGCACAAGAAAGCCCCAAGAACTCCATCATGAGCAGTACATAAAAATGAATGTCTTTGAAAATAAAAAGCCTTAGGTTTTGATTTTGGGGGTATTTTTGTTTGGTTTTTTTTTTCCCTTTAGCTATTGATTTCATGTAAATATGCACATGAAGATTTATAGGAGGAAAAAGTGCTTCAACCTCAGTAATAACAAAAGTGAAATAAGCAGATAACTGCATCTCATTGTCTTTGGTGAATGTCAAAGCAGAATTAGCATAGTTTCAGCAAACATAATGTTGGGGTGTTTCCCTTCCCATGTCTTTCAGAAGGGCTATTTTACACCTCAAATAGGAAATCTTCATGCTTAATGTAGGATTGTAAAAATGCCAAATAAGAATATCAATTATTAAAAAGGATAAGGGCATCAAGGTGGATTGATTCTACTAATATGGTAAAAACTGCTCTGCCAACAAAATCTATTAAAAATTGCACTAACAAAGTTGATTTTCTAGGTTTTGATTCAGGAAAGGTATTAACCACATGCCTAAAGTTAACCTTCCTGAACTGAAGGCCTTTAAGAATTAATATAGGCCTCTGAAAATGGGATACAGCATATTCTGAAATATGCTAGGCTCTCAGATAAAACAGGGCAGAAGTTATAAGCTGATGTCTAACAGTGTCTCTTGTTCCACCAGAACCACTAAAAGAATCACAACAGCAAAGGCAAAGCCAGAGATGCATCTATACCTGGCTTCAGAACATGACAGAACAATCCTGCCTTTTTGGTTTTGCTCTTTATTAGTTCTCGCTCTGCTCAGAATTCACAACAAAGTTGCTTGTTCTGACTGAATATACCAATTGTTTTAATAAATTTTGTTCTTAGTTTGAATTGTTTCAGCTCTTTTTATTTTGTCTTCCTTTATAATTGCATACTTTAGAGTTACATAATCTGTTTGATTTCTGAACATCTTGTTTTAGATGTTGCATGGATTCTTAAAATAGGAAAGATATTGTGTACACTTGTGTCATTAGAACATTGTTCAGCATATTGTTTCATTAAGAATGGATATGTTGCAAACTTTTCATGGCAATTACTACAATAGAAGCCCTTGTTTACTTAATTTTTTTTGTCCCACTTGGTTTCCTACTATTAAATTTAGATAACTTTTTATGATGTTGTGGTTCTCAGGAAACCTTCATAGGGTTGATACGAAAGATAGGAAAAATAACATGTTGACATAAATTCAAAATGCAAACCCTGGGCAGCACAATTCAGATCCCAATAGTTAAAAACAGAAATGTAGCATTAAATGAGAGGGAAAAAGAATGGGGAAAGGAATTAAGATTAGACAGCAAATCAAAGCTGATAAAATATGTTTAAAAGGACAATGCTGTGCCTCACTGGCATCTATGGCTATAACTAAAGTCAGCTCTGTGTCATTTTGATAGACATAAACATTTAATTCAAATGACAAAAGTAAATTCTTTCTTCACGGTTATCCAAAACAAATAAGAGTGCCCACCCCAAATTATCCATAATGAGAATGCATTCAGTGCATTTTTAAATTCAATTATAATTTGTTCAAAGTATCATTATTAGACATCTAAATTATGAACTGGCATGCTTAATTGAGTAAGCATGGTAAGTCACACATTATTCATGTTACCTGATAGGAAGAGCAGGCAAGCAGGTATTAATAAAATAATGACTGGTCTAAAGTCTACTTCTACAAGCTCAAGCCTGCAGGTTTTGAGTTCAGCAAACATGAATGTCCCAAATTTAATTGCTAAATATTCCCAGAAAATACGTGCTGGGGCTGTATTTAGGAATTTTTTTTTAACATGGGTGATGGAATAATTGTTGAGTTTTTGCAACAACATCCTGACATGTTTTTTTTTTTTTTTGTTATTTGTTTTTCTCTCTTGTTTCTGCCTGATCACTGTACTAGGCACAAGCTCAAAGCTATTTATGGTTAAAAACACCAATGATGAAACAAAAGCCAGACTACAGAAGATATGAACAACTTCATAAATATTTTATGATACTTTGAAAAAACAGAAAGCAAATTCAACTGTTCAGACTAAGATATTGTATTTTGGTAAATTTGCATAGGATACAGCAAGGATAGACAAATTACTCAAAAGTAAAAATTTGCTACAGCCTTTGAATCCCTAACAATTAGACTTGTAATTATAGTAATATAAATAAATAAATAAATAAAATTTTCATGAAAAACTGTCATTTACAGGATATGTTTTTTATCATTGGTCTTTTATATAGTAGATTTGTTTTCCTTTACTGTAAAGCTGTTGAAGAGAGCAGAGAAATGTATTTAGCCTAGGTACTCCTAATCATCATTCAGATCACCTAAATCTGACACCAACTTTTAAAGTTGATCTAATACTGTTGCCCTGGAAAAGAGCAGTCCTGTCTTTTCCCTCTCCACCCCATCCAGAACTGATTGTTTCTCCCCACTGCCTTGCAGCAGCTACAGTGACTTGTTCAGTCTCAGGGAGATCAGGTCAATGCACTAACGTTGCTTAAAACTCATTATATTCTTCCAGGGTTAACTTTAAATTGATTTACCTTGGTCATAGAAAAGAAGCAGCAGAAATGTGGTGAAAGCTGGACCATGCATCTTTGCATCAGGCTGTTTTTAGGTCAGCTTAAATTCATCATGAAACTGATCTAAAAAATATGATATGAACAGGCTTTGGTTTCCTCACTTCAATAAAAAATGCTGATGATATGAAATTTCTCAGCCAACTCTGACTTGGGCTTTTATTCACTTTTCTTGCTTGTTTAATGAGAGGTGACATAGAGAACATTTTTCACTGTACTTTCTGCTACATCTGTTGAACATCGATTCCAGAACCATATTTACCTTCTCTTACTACTTCTCTTACTACCTCAACTATAGTCCCTGTTTTCAATCACTCACTTTACCATGGTGCTGCTCTTTATATTACTGTCAAGACTTATATTGATACTTGTATTTTCCTATTTATATCAGAACTCATAGT
Source organism: Cettia cetti (assembly GCA_013401135.1). Classification (NCBI taxonomy): domain Eukaryota; kingdom Metazoa; phylum Chordata; class Aves; order Passeriformes; family Sylviidae; genus Cettia; species Cettia cetti. The sequence goes on along the minus strand of VZUI01037402.1, from coordinate 119,903 downwards.
TCAAGGTTTAATAGCGAAAGAGATTATATTAATCATGCTCCCAATAAAACCTCTTAAAACCTTCTCATACTCAGGCTCAGAGGTAATTCTCCATCCTTACTCAGGATGTCTTTCCTAGACAATAAGTAGCCCCATTTTCTTCAACACCACACATGCCTCTGATATCACTCAGGCTTCCCTACAGCTGTGTGTGTTTAAACCCACAAATGTTTCCATTATAGCATCTCTGAGACACATGCTGCATCTCAAAACTATTATTTTTTTAACATTTAATAATATTTACTTCTTCTTTTTTCCTCCCCTAAGGCTGACAAAAGGAAGGAGAGTCATTGACAATTCTGCTGCAAAGGCTGTTTTTCTCTTTCTTGTCTTTGACATCTTGTCTCTCTGTTCCTGTGCATCAACACGTGGCCTCTCTGTTCTTCAACCGTACAGAGCAGTGTCCTGCTCTTCCCACTCAAGCTTCCTCCCGTATCATTCCTCCCACTCATCTCTTTAGATCAGGTTTAAAATCTTGCCTCCGCTTCCTGTCATGTTAAGATTCTAGCATCTATCATCCACCTGTTAACATTTTGGATACGCCTTTCTGAGTTGGCTTTTCACATAGCGAGAAGGCCATGGGCTGTCCCTGTGAACCTGTGCAAAGTTAGCATGTCATCTGCCTGTAAATATTACCTTAATAGTCTCCTGGGCAACATTTTCTGCAAATCTCTTGAAAGCAGCCAGATTCTGTCAAAGGTTGTCAGTCCATTATATTGATCAAACTGGCTTTACTGTTTCCTGAACTTCCCTGTTTTCACCCCTGCACTACAAGGGACTTGCTGTATGTACCCTTAAAGATTTTGAGGAATAGGTAATTTTTTCCTGCTTTTTCCTATGGTACAGTACTTACTACAGAGAAATCTCAGCTATGACAGAAATTGTGGCTGCTACAGTAAAAAAAAAAAAATCATTATAAAAGATAACAATTATTAATTTGCACATATAAAAATAATATACCATAACCAAACTCTAAGTCTTTTGTTATTGCTCTAGTATTACATTACGACTAGACAAATGTTAGTGTTTTATCAAATTAAAAATTAATTAATCTGTTTAAAAATATTTTCATTCTTTCAATTAAAATATTACAACAGTGCAAAAACATTGGTAGTTTCTGTACTTGAAAATTGTGAATGAGGGAGAAGGCACTTTGGGATAAAAGTCACTGGATGGCACACAAAGAAGTGGCTTTCTTTCACCTGTCTTCGTACAGCCCTTAGTCAAAGAAAAGGACCATGAATGGCTGTGGAAGTTGCTGCTGGTATCACTATGGCAGGAATTCTAATAATGTTTTATATTTATACAAAGGAAAGATCAAGTTATCTAATTATCTAAAAAAAAAAAAAAGTAACAAATTGCAGATGTTAAGTGTATGTATGAAGAGAGAATAAATAGTGTTTTTCCAGATTGGATTCTTGTTTTCTTATTATACCTCAGCCTAAACATGCTCCTTGTGTACTCCTCTGTGTGTGTTCAGATGGTAGGCTGATGTTTTGAAGAAGCCCCCTTGCTCAACACCCACCTTCTAGGATAATCCAGAAGCAGCAGCAGCAATCTAACAGGATGTTCCTTCATGAGTGATGCCATCAGAAAGAGTTGTTGTGTGACCTCAACATTTGAGAAAAATGTCTCCATGTATAAAGTAAAAGATTAAATAATTTGTGTTTATCCTACTACAGTTCTACTGTTTGCCCAGTTCAGATAAGAAATGGTGACAGCTCTTCACAGAAAGCAAACAAGGTCCCAGTAAGACGTAGACATTCCTTATTTTCATTAGCCTCATTTTAGCAGATCAAAAGGATCCTGAGTATAGGAGGAGATGAGCTGGATTCATTACCACATGTATTATTCATAGGTTTAGACCTGATTATGCCTTCTGGCATCAAAATCTAGAACAGCAATCTAGTAGTAATCCAATGAGGACAGCCCTCATTCAGAGTAATCTTTTTAAGGACCTTCTGCTTTTCAGTGTCCTTTCAGTTGCTGCAGATGAAGACATACTGCTCCAGGGAACCTACTCTGAGCTCCCTCAGGTCTCCACTCCCTTTGTGCTGGGGAGGTCAGGGATGGCCTATGACAGCTTGGTGATGAAGTGCTCAGCACTTAGGACTTTATATATTGATGGGAAGCATGAAGGAATGATTTAACAGATGTATTTGTGCCTGCAGAAATTTATGGGCATGTGGATATTCTGTGCCAGGACTTTTGAGCTGCTGGCAAATATCCTTGCCAAAAGTCATGGAGCTCAGATTTACACAGAGTATATTTGTCATTAGGGTTGGTATTCATCAAATGTAACCTCAGTATCTTGTATTACTAAATGTCTCAATGTGAGTTGTTTTAATTTTTTCCAGAGATAACCCTGGAATTATCTTTAGAGCACTCAACATTCAATCCCCCTCTCCGGTTTTGCCTTTGCTCAGCTCCCAGCTCTCTGTGTTGAGTGTGATTGGTGACATTTCTAAAGAAAGGCATCATGACTGAAAGTTGCCTCACTGTCAATGTCCATACTGTTACAGTTTGGAGGCAATGGATTTTTTTTTTTTTTTTTTTTTTAACCTTCTGAAATACCACAAAAGCTTTGGCTTCATAGAAGATCTCACATCGCTACAAGATGATGACTGCAACTTGAGGGGGTGGCCTCTACAAGCCGCTGGCATATGGGTTTTATGTATTAGGGTCTGTAAAGGAGATACCACTTGCAAGGATTTACAGAGTGCCAGGACTGTGTGCCAGATGGTAAAAGTCATATGAGTTGCAGAGTTCTTGAAAGACTTTTTTTTTTTAGTTTGTTTTTGTTTATCATAGAGAATACGCTCCTGGGTTCATAAAGTTTCAGCATGTTCTGCCTACTGCGTCATGGAGAAAAATATTAACTCCATCCTGAATTCAGGCCACCAGAATAAAAATAGTATTTAAAAAAGGAGGTAGGCAGGCCATTTCCTGGGACAGAAAAAATAGTTGGTTTAAAATACATTCTTGCTATTTTAATACTAAAATGAATAGATTGTTACTGCTGTTATTCTCTGAAACGATTTGTTCAGAACATTAAGCAGAGTTCTTTGAAACAAGTGTATTTAAACACTTTGCTTATCCTGTTCACCAGGAACTGCAAAGTTTTTTCTTGTTAAGAAGAATTACTTACATTTGGGTTTGAGCATATGTTCACTCAGCATCATGGAGGGGCTTCCCCTACCACAAACGGTGTAATATGGCAAGGCCCTGTGATTTGAGGTCACAGGTCAGGGAAGCACACCTAACTCATGGGACATGAGACTTGCAGAACTCCAGGTACACCCCACATGGTGTGTGGGGAATAAGGAGTAAGGGAGAAAGGGCATAGTGTGCAGGGCCGGGGCGGGGGGGTGGCAGGTCGCAAACCCACAACATTTAGTACTGTGAAAAAGAGGCCGCAGCATCAAGGTATTTAACTGGATTGTTCACCTTCTTCTGTGCTTGTGAAAATTCAGCTAAACCCACTATTTCTTCACAAGAAAGAAAACGCGACCGTCACTAAAACCGCGGAGACACCGGACTGAGGGGAGCCTGAGGGCAGAGAGAGCCCAACCCTCAGGCTGCGGGCGGGCGCCGGGCGGGCCCACGTGGAAAATGGAGGCTCGCCCTCCCGGCCCGCCGCGGCTCCCGCCTTCGGGTCGGGGTTCGTGCTGGGGCCCGGCCCGGTGCCGCCAGGTGGCGGAGCAGGCGCGGCGGGCAGCGCTGGGCGGGGAGCGCCGCCGCCGCCGCGTGTTCCTGTTATTGTCCCTAAATAGCTGACCTTGGGAGAGACGGCCCCGCTCCGAGCTGCGCGCTGCCGCCCGCGCCGCCTTATCAGCCGTTTGTTTAGCTGGGTGAAGCCGAGCCCCGCCTGCCCGGCCCGCCAGCGACTTCGGGGTTTTTCCACCAGCCCCACTGGATTTGACTAGGCTCCTCGTAGCAAAGTGTCTCGTAACACGGGATAATGCCCTGGTTTTAAAATTTGTGTCCCCCGGGGTGCGTTAGGGAGCGCTGTGCCGGGAACGCCATCAGAGCTGGCTCCCAGCTACACCCCAAATGCCGCAAGTTTGTGTGAAAATAAGTAATCGTATGTTCCGTATAAATTCCTGTGTTAAACCCCCCACTTCATGCTTCGAATCTGAGTCACTTCAGCTAGACTACAGCTACCATTGACATACAGGCTATGGATGTGATCCAGGAAAACAAGATATTTTGGGACCGGTGAAGGGCATCTCAAGTTTGTATTGCTTACCAGTAAAATTATTCATTTTTGTTGAAACCTGTAGCTCCTGGCTGAACCATGCTGTGATAAATAGGGGTAAAACATGGTTTGCTTGACTATTGATAGTAAGCTGCATTATACTGCTTTTTGTGAGTGAGAGATCGCTGCTGCTTGTGGAGGCGTCCCAGTCTAATCCCTTCCATACACAGAATTGACAGCACAGCCACATGGTGTACATGGCAGATGAAACTGCATGAATGCTTTATATTTATGTTATTAAATTCGAAGTGTAAATTGGTAGTGAGAATTCTGTTGTAACCACCAAAAATAACCACCCCTTGTGCCAATTCTCCTCCATGTTTCCTGATACATCTTTGTTTTCTTTTCCTTTTTGTCTGCTGCAAAATATAGATGCTTTTAGCGAGTCTCTCAGCCATTTCAGGGACATTTTTTTCCTAATTGAGCTAGCACAGTCTTCTTTTCAGGCACCTGAACCCAAGAGATTTCAGTGGACATGGGCATTTATGCTCAGAATACACTGAATACCCTCATTTTACTCTTAGTTATTTGGAGCCAGTTGGCTAACTTAAATGTGCCACTGTACATACTTAAGTGATTGGTTTTTTCTTTATTCTGTTCATTTTCTCTGTAGTAGTTCAAAAAATATATTTTCAAACAACAAAAATTACAACACATGCCAAAGTATAGTGTTGAGAAGCTCCCAGTCAGACCCAAACTTGTAGCTGCTGATCCAAAGTGTTAAACCAATTTTTGATACATCTCATATATGGGAATGATTCATCACACAGATACCCTTTAAAACCAAGCAAGCAGATGCAACCTATATTTCCAGAAGCAAACAGATCCATGCAAAGAGACAAGTTTATAGAAAATAACTTTTACCAAACAGATCAAGTTTCAAGTGTTTTTGTTTTTGGTTTTTTGTTTGTTTTATTTTGGTAGAAAAGACTTCGGAGCTATTTTTCAGAAGTTTGTGCAGCTGCTAGTGCAGTTGGGTAGAAGGAGGTTTTGGCTTTCAGTGTAAAGTAAATATTTTCAGGGATCAAAGAGATGGAAAATGGGGGTGAGGTGAGTGTGCATGTTGAGAGGTCTGAGTGGGCTATTAACACAAACAGATATTATGTCTATGTTTTTGTCTACCCCACATCTAATACCCTGCCAATGAACAAAGATGTATACTGATTTATGTTTTGGATAATTTGAATAAAACAAATCCAGAAAGCAAACCTGAGAAGGTCTTGTTTTTATGGTCTTCTTTCTCCCTTGTGACTCTAAGAGATGTCTGGCCTTATGTCTTGCCACACCTTTCTCTAGAGACAGAAATGCTTTGAGTTTCATTTGGAGGGATTTGAATTAACCACTAGCTAGAGGTCAAAAAATGCTGCATTCATGTGGAGATGAGCTCTTTCCCAATAGTCTGACCAAAGCGACACCACTGCGCCAAAATGTAGCTGTCCTTAGGTACAGGCAGCCAAACCCCAGAAATGGAGCAGGAGACAGGTTGCAGAATCCCTGAAAGCATGCAGGGTCCTGACAGATGTCAGCTAGCATGAAGACGAGAATCAAAATAACTGCTCGGAGATTTTTACACTGTTCCTCAACATTTTATTTATACACAGCAAAGAGGAGGAGAAGTAACTTGTCCTTGTCACAGAAGAGGAAGAAGGCACAACACTCTCATCAGGCCTGCAAAGGCTGCACAGAACTCTTTCAGCCTGAAGTCTGATGGTTCAGAAACAGTCACGTTGAAAGGACCACCTCACCTTCCTGCCTGAACTAAGTATTTCCTCTGACTCCCCATGCTTTTTGTCCTTACTTTCACTCGTCCTTGAGAGTTCCCTGGTCAGTCCCTGCAGCAGCCCCCTTCTTTCCCCAGAGTTTGCATTTGTCAGTCTCTGGTACAGAATCCTCTGACTTCTACTGCTCTGTGCTGCTCTGTGTTTGTGGAAAGCCTCCCTTGAAATTATTTGGAGAGCCATTCGTGCTCTACTTCTTCAGATCATCTGCCTTAAAATTCCTCTAAAGGAGGATGCATTTAGAAAATCAGCCAATTACTCTAATGGTGGCTAACCTGAGGGGAAGTAGAAAGAGAATGGGGGGGTTTAGGTATTGTAATGTTTAAATAATAATTATCTATTAATATGTTTCTAAAATTATTTTAAGTCTAGATGCATGTTTTTCACCAATCACTCAATTTGATAATTTTTATTAGTTTTTTAGGCACAATCTCCAGTTGATTTCATCTTAAAATAATTTTCCTTCACTAACTAAAAGAGGTGATTAGGAGCATCTTAATTATGCTCTGATTCAGAAAAACAGACAAATAAGGTACATCCTAAAGAGCTATGCAAAACTGGAACCAAAATTACTAGTGCTATTTGTAGTATAATTTTGGCCTGTATTAATTTGTTACCTTTTTCTTAATTGTAAAAGATTGCTTCTTTCTCTGCTGGGGATTTGAGCAGTGAGAGTATTTGACCCATTGGGTTAAGCTATGGGACAGACTTTTAGCACTTTCATGGAAATTTAATTTTTCTTCTTTGCCTTAATCATCATCTCTGATTTTTCATGAGCAAGGGAAAAGGTCATAAAGGATGACAATAGTTTATAGGTCCTATCCAGTGTTAGCATGCCCAACCTACTAGCAGCATAATATTTCTTTTAACAAATATGCCAGAGTTCTTGTGTCTAGAACAGGAAGTGTTCAAAACTACTCCTAAAGCATGCAGGAGAGGGCACTGAAAGAGTGCCATGGGTTAGTATGCAGAATTACTTTGAATAAGTAGGCTTTTGAAAGAGCAGCCTCAGAAAATTCGCTGCTTCCTGAGAATGCAGTTTGTAACTTTAATAACTGCTTTGGATGGTAAAGTGTCAGAAAATGAACAGGGTTGAAATACTTCACTTTGTCACAGGACACATAAATGAGATAGATTATCTAGATTTCACAGAGATTAATAATCAGTCATGTAGGTAGCTATAGCTGGTGCTCATCCCAGCACATCTTTGTTGACTGGCCAGAATATCAAAAACTCATGGAGTTTATTGATTGTTTCTGGATTATCTGAAGAAATTGTTTGATAACAGTCCACAATTGTTTTGAAACAATTTCAGACACATTCACTAAAGCATGTTAGAACTGCTGCTTATCTCCCAGGATCAAACGGATAAACAAGGCTTTTGTACATACATTTGAAAAAGCTCTGGGGAAAATTAGGCAGAATTTTATTTGCAAATACAAACTCTGTATCAAAGTCCACCATACCGGCAACTTTAATCAAAGGCTTTCTAGACTTTGTGATTTGTTACAGATAGCATGTATTTTGCACTGGAACTGGATAAATATGGTGGAGGAAATAGAATCTATCATATATGCCTTCCAGATATTCTGCATCTATCAGTAGAATGTGCATAAAATTACAAAGATGAAACAATTAGGACAAAGGTGTTGTCATGAAGGTATATTACTGGGAGCATGGCATGGCTGTTTTTGGAAAAAGGGACATAATGAAGAAATATATTGACCAGCTGTTACAAGACAAAAAGGTTTAGGATGAGGAAAGTGTGCTAAAATTAAAGCTGATGTCCATGCAGTTACTGGGGAGGAAAATGATTATGCTTTTTATTGGCCTGAAGGGGTTGTAAATGAAAATGTTACAATAGGATGTGAATCTTTTAATACAGATGAAGGGCTGAGAATGATCAAATGCCAATTCCCTTCCTAACAAGCTACCTTCAGCTGTAGGGCATATACAGAATAAAACTTAGGCTTAAACATGTCATGGGCACCATGTTTGTTATATGTTACACGTAGCTCTGTTATTTGTGAATCCATTACAGTGAGCAGTAATTAATAAATATATGTACTATATATGTATGTATATATAAAAAAGCCATCCTGATTTATGAAGACTTTGAGTTATGTGTTTAAAGAAAGACTATTTAAGTCCCATCGAATTTAGAGCTGTGCTTGAATCCATTTTTGATCTGGGACCTTAGGCAGTTGCTTTCCTTTTCTGGGCATCATGGCATCTTGAAACTCACATTTTGCAAGGCAGAGTCAATATGATATGCTACAGAAAAGTATTTTCTCATGAAGACTTTGTTATTGTTCCCATTTTCTTTCATCTCAAATAAAAATAACTCATGCTGAAAATGCAGTCTGTGTATACTGGCAATTAAAAACAAATCAGGAAATCTCTCTGCTATATTAAATCACACATGCCTAGTTATGATTTAACATGCTGGGGAATGAAACCAAATTCCACTCTGAAGTATCAAACACTGCTTTTGTAAACACTAGGTTTCTCATTCAAAATAACTTTTTTCCCCATGCTTATACCATTAATGTATGCATCCCAAAATTCCTGTGGAGAATGAAATTATTGGGTTGCCTACCAGTAAATACATGTGGTTCCTGTTTAAAGCAGTCTTCCAGGTAAGTGAAAATGAGAAATCTTGGAGAGCATCCAGGTTTGCTTTTTCAAATGCAAGCAAGTTATCTTGCAATTGGCTGTGTTTCTTCAGTGAAAAGGCAGCGAGAGGAGACATTAAAAATAGAGAGGAAGCAAGAGAGAGAAAGAGCATGTGGGAACGTAGCACAGCACACTTGGTACAAATTCTACCTTTGTTTTCACTGAAGCAACCACACTGAAATAACTACTGCAGGATATAAACCTTGCTTTATCAAGATACTCAGTAAACAAAAAATAACTGATGTTACAGTACCTCAAAGTGGAGATGTGCCAAAGATTCTGATGTAGGACATTCAGCCAAGCTTCTTAGTTAGTCTCATCAAAACAAGTTAATTCTCTTGTTTTTCATAGATCTGTTTCAACTGCTGTCTCTCTAAGCAGTGAGAGAGTATACTGGAGTGTATGTAAAGTATTTTCTATGAATAAGCACAGAGTCATGAGGCTGAGATCCAAAGCACAGTTTTAGGCAGTTTTATGGAGAATTAATATTAAAAAGTATGATGATGATTATTATTAATATTGACTTCTGAGGGAATATTGAAACAGGCCTAACTGTAGATTGCAAGTTCATATGGCTGCAATACAAGATGGCAGTAGAAAAACAGCATAGTAATTTAATGCTGCACACAGAGAAGCTGTAACAGAGGGGAAAGAGAGAGCTGCAGGAAACGCCAGTGTAAACACTACCTGGAATTCTCTTTTTAGATTGCTGGCCAGGATGCATTGCCAGATAAATGACACCCAAAGAGCAGCAAAATACCAGGGAAATGTTCAAGGTAAGACCAGTCTTGAGAACACTTTTTTTTTGCTGAGGATGAATGAACAGAAACATATTTTAATTATATAGATTTAAATGCCGAAGAAATGCAAGGATAACAATTAGAGAACTTTTGGAACTTCTTGGGTATCAGGACCACTTGGTGTGCTTGTTGACCTTGCATACATTTTTCTCAGCCTCTCTCATTCAGACTAGCTGCTAGATGTGATCTGATTGCAGAGAACTATCTCAGGACACTTGTCATCTCTGATGCTTGCAATTAGCCTCATCAAAATGTTAGAACTATAGGCTATTGAGGATATGGCTGCAGGCAGTGGGGAGTTATAAGCAGGCACTGTTGGAGCCTGTCTCGGTCAGGAAGGCTGGCAAGGCAGCTTGTAAGCTGGGGCACCAGAGAAGATCCTTGTTCTTCGGGTGTCTCATTCAAGACAGACAGGGCCAACTTGCTGCTCAGGCAGAGCAGTAAGTAGCCAGCAGTAGCAGAGCCAACAGCTTTGCCTGTGCCAAAGGGCACAAGGACTGCTTGTAAGAGGAGAGCTTGCTGCATAAACAGCAAATTCCTGCCTCCTTCCCCTCCTCCTCTTCTTCCTCCTCCTCTGTTCCATGGCTGAGAAAGGGGTGAGGGTTTGCCAAAGGACAAGCATTACTAAGTTCCTGATTTACAGACACCTCAAAAAAGGGCCACTGCTTCATCTCAGTTTGACCCTCATACCCCAGGGTCTCTCCAAATTCTTCAAGCCTCGCCATCTGCCCCAGTGCCCATTAGCTGCCTTTTCAGTCCTTTCACTCCAGTGGTGTGCTGAGCCACCTTAGTCTTTTCCCACTACCAGCTTCTCTACAGTACATTCCCTGAGACAAAGTCAATTCTCCCTGTGTAGTAAGTTGCTTTGAGGGATTCAGCTTTACCACCCAAAAGGCAGATGATTAGTTACATGAGGCTGATTTTTTACTGCCTCCAAGTGACATCCTAACTTAGGATAGACAAGTTGATATAGTAACTTTCACAGGATGAGTGTGAGCTCCAGACTAGGTCTACATCAGTCAGCAGAACATCTCAGGGTGTGCAAGTCTGTAGACCAAAGCAATTGGGAGTCCCTCATGTATGTACCTCATGCATTTTGGGAGTTTGTACTCAGCTAGATTTCTTATGATACATTCTGGAGTTTAAGTACACAGTAGCATTGAAGTGTCACAGGTCTGGTTTATTCCTGCATCTTCTGATTTAGATCTGTCTGGAAGAAAACCTTCTTGTGCATTCTGAGGCAGCTCCACATTGTAACTCAAACCACAGAAAGTAGGGAAGATTTGAATTAAAAATCTGCTGTAGATGCACTCTCAGATGATTTCCAAATATTCCTAAGAGCCACTTGTAAGAGATTTGGTTTTCAAAAGTCAAAGAACAAATTAATTGTATCCATCAGTTTGCTCTTATCTATCATTGTGTTAATTTTTTCTAAGAATTTTAATGGGATAGACATGTTTACTATTACAGAAACTGAATTGTTTAGTTCTTATCATTTTGTATTAATCTGTGGTGCTTTTCAACTCTCTATTCAATTGTGTTCTCATCTGTTTTACTTTGTGCTGAAATAAGACTATAAACAGAGTCCACAAACACACTATAATGTTGACTGTGTAAAGCATCTCTTCTCAATCTATCAAGTGAAAGGAGGTTGTTTTATGAGAGGAATTTTGAAAGATCTTTGCCAGATTTTCTGCCTTTCAAATGTTTATACCAGTTGGAACAGTGAACATATCACTGAATAGATGGTGAGTAAAATCTTCCCATTCAATGAGACTAGGAGATCAGATACTAGCTCAGACACCATGTCTGGGAGATTATCTTGGAGGCCTTTCTTGGTCTAAGTGTAATTGTCATGGCTCAGTGGGACAACAGGGAGCATAAACAGAAGAAAACAGAGGATTTCCTGTGAATATGTAAGAGGTAGTGGTGGGCATTGATAGGACTCAATAGAAGAATGAGCCAGGGTCTGCTGCTGAGAAATGTAATGTTTGCATGTCTCTTGTATGGGCTGAAACTAAGGAGGGAGAAGGGTCCTAGGAACTGTGCTGTGAGAAAAGAAAGACTAAAAACTCTGAAGAAAGGACTTCTCTTGAATCTTGGGTTCACACATTCTGATCAACTTTGCAGCTTGTTATTTTTCACCCTTTCTTTGACTCCTAGCGATCATGTTCAGGTAAACAATGCTGCTTCTCAGAAAGTTGCGGGTTCCCAGGATATCCCTTTTCAGCAGCTAGAAGTTGGCTGTGCAGGGCCCTTCTGTGTGTGCACGAAGACTGCAGGTCTGTAAACTCTTGCTGGGGCAGGGACTGGCCTGCTGCCCTACTGTAGTGGGGTAACATGCCTGTAGAATGGCTCAAAGGCATCTGGAGAAATGGTAATTTCAATGTAAAGGAAGCCATAATTGTAAATGTGAGAATAATAGGAGGAAAAAATCTTGTCCTTTCCATGTAGCAGTACCATGCAATACAACAAAGTAACACTGGCACAGAGTTAAATCTGACTCAGTTAACACTCAGTTAAGTCTGAACTACTGAGCCCTAAGTAGATGTGCATGAAAAGATAGAACACAACAGGCCAGGGAAAGAAACATAGTTAATTCAATAGCACTATCTTTCACATGCATTTGTTATGGGGAGAGCTAATGAATTTTGATTATTTTAGGTCTGATGCAGTCAAATTTTAAAGGAAATCAGGATCACTCATACTTTCTCTCTATCAGCAGGAATGTTCATCTGATAGGATATGATCTCTATTTGTCATCTGCAATGCATGATGGAATCCTTTTGAGTCATGTTTAAAAAAAAAAATAATGAAAGCAGGAAGACAACTGGAAAAATTGCAAAGAGAAAGTGCCAAAACAAATTAAGTAACTTTCTCTAGAAAAATTCTGAAGCAAGGCTTCAAGTGCAACTCAGGACATCACATAGAGGAAATAAGATACAGGACAGAAGATAAGCTCTCTTCTGGAGCTTGAAATTAAATTGTGAATCAGCAAGGTACAGAAATATAATGCAAATATGTCAGACAGGAGGTGCTGCAACTAAGTCCCTGTGAATATTATATAGCTAATTACATTTGTGTTTTCTATATGAACCTAATTTTAAGTCTTTTTTAATAGATTCACAAATAATCTTCTGTTAACAGTATTCATGCTTTAAAGCATCTTCTGTTATTAAAGTTGGGAATCAATTGCTGCTTACCAAACAAGTTTTGGTTTCTCAAAGGCATATCTTATTTATTTATAAAATTCCCTCTTAATTAGGATTTAAGGTGATTTTTTTTTTCTCAACCAAAAATGTCAGGCAAATAAAGGGAAAATATAAATCCTTTTTTTAAGCCTTTAATTTTTGTGAAAGGTGCTGGTGTGTGAGGATGCAGAATATCTCAGGTCAGAGAAGAGCTTGGAACTAAGATAAAATTGGGGATTGATTGAAGGGCATTGATAAAATGTAATCACTTCCATGACACAGAGTTCAAATGACTTCATGTTACTGGTTGTTTGAAACAAGAAATATACACAAAGTAAGAAAGGTATATAGAATGCAAATACAATCAGGTTTGCCAAAAACAAAGCAAGCTCTCTCTTTATTAATTTCTCAGCCTATGAAAAATATATCAGGCTTCATTCCAAAATACTCTATTGTCATTCTGAGAAAAACAACTCCAAACAACCTTGGAATGTCTAAAACAGTTTGAAATAATCAGTTAGCATTCACATTTTGGAACAGTTCACAAAAATGTTGACAAGCACTATATTCTAACAAGTTTCAGATTTGATGGATTTGGGTCTTTACACAAGAGTTCTGGGGTTTTAGATTGAAGCCTGTTTCTCTTTTTGCACCTATCCAAATTGGCTGTTGCCATTGTCCCTGCAGCTCTCATATTTTACAGGGAAAAGGGTAAAAAATGCAAAACTGAATTGAGGAAAAATCAGACAAGGTCACTTCTGTAGGCTGCAGAGAAGGCATCCATGACCTGATAGCCAAGAGCATCAGCCTGTTGTAATAATTCTTGCATTACCAATGCTGGATAAAAAATAGTGAAAATAAGATCCAGGCCGTTGTGAAAGTTTAAATAGAACTTTCAATAACTTGCTTTTTAGTTTGCAACCAGCAGAGAGCCTGATGGCCTGGGTTGTAGCAACTCAGGGTGTGTGTGTGCACTGTTCTGAGGTGCTTTTTCACCAGGTGCAGATGGTGCATTGTGGATTGTAGGATGCAGCGTGGCTCCCCATGAAGTGACAGCATCCACAAGTCCCTCTGAAGGTGTCTGCAAGCATCTGGACTCTCAGGAGAGGAGAGCTTGTGATCCATGCTCCATTGTATGTTTGTGTGCATGAATGTGTACTTAGTTGTGTTTATGGGGTAATACCCATACATAATCTTGGAATTACTTGTAGAAGACAATTTAGAAACTTATGGGCATTTATAAGCATTGTGTAAGTGTGTAATACTATGGTTTATTTGTTTTGTTATTGATATTGGTCATGATTACCAGTTAAAGATGTCATTAACAAAATGCTGTGATTCTAGTTTGGTTAAGCTATGTGCAATGAGCAGGTTTTCCCTGAGACAGGAGAAGAGAGGAGAAATCTCTTCTATTTCAGGAAGAGAATGCAGGTTGTCAAAGAGGAGTGGATAAGAAGCCCTACATTAGCAGTACAAATTGAGTGGCTGAGGTGGATTCATGGGCTACATGGAAGAAAAAATCTAACCAATATAGATCGTGTTGATAGTAGAAAAATTAAGGTGAAGAGTGAGACCAGGAGAATTTTTGGACAAGTCCTGCAGAAACACTTTCTCACACATGTTGTTGTGGGTGTGAGTAGCGGAAGTATAGGTGAAAACAGAAACTTTCCTGGACCAGAGGAACAGTCAGTATTAGTTGCATTTGAAGACATTGGGAAGGTACATCATGAAGAGCCTGACAAGTTTCATGGAACAACTGAAGTTGTCAGCTGAGGTAATGAAGAGATAGAAAGAGCAAAGTCTGGGATTTAGTAAGAGAAAGGACTAAGGAAAGATGCCCTTGTAAATTATGAAAAAGGAGCATAGACAGAAAGGCTCATTTCAGAAGTGGAGGTAGATCTGCTGTTTTTCATGGCTTTGGAGAGAGCAAATACTCAAAGTGTAGACCTGAGCAGTAAGAGCTACCTGCTTTAGAAGAATGAACATGACTGCTTCATATCCTGTGACTGTACCTGCACCACTGCTGCAGCACTTGTTTGTGCATGCAAATCTCTGGCAACAAGATTAGAAGCTGAGCCTTGAAAGAATTACAAAACCTTGGCAATTTTCATGAAAAATAGGGAATGCATGGCATCACCAAGATTATACCAATAAAAAAACCTTGCCACTTTTTACTGTCATACAATTTATGGGATTCTGTATTTATGCAGTAATATTGTTTATTATGCTTACATAGTAGCCACTTCCTCTTCAAAATTGCTCACTTTTAATATTCTCCACAGATTTTTAGCTACATTGAAATTTTACTTCCTTGAATATTTCTTAACTTCATCCAACTTTACTAATGGCAGGTAAGTTATTTTTTTAAAAATTGTTGGTTTGCTATCAGAGACTAATAATGGCATTTCTGACCAAAAATAAATTGGAAAATATTAGTTTTTCAGTATTAAATAATTGAAAACTATTTTAAATGTGCTGATTTGGAAGTATGGGATGGCTTACTGAGACTCTCAGTGCTATTTCTTATTGTGATAATATAAATATAATTAATGATTCTAAATAATTTTCAAATCTTTCAATAACAATCAAAGTCCCTTTCCTTGTATTTTAAGTTTGATAAAGTTTAGCAGTATGGAAACATAAGTGTGAATATTGAAATTATTTATATATGTTCATATATATATTTATACCTTTAAGTCACTAGGAAATGTATGTAGAAAACTTTTGGAGGAAAATATAATATTGTGATATTTTTACATAAAGTGTAATTGTGAAAATTATGATTAGATGGGTAAAATAATGACTGTTATTAAATGAGTGGGCCCTTACTTTCACATATGCTTAAAAATCTAATGTCAAACTGACTTACTAAAGTATTGTTGGAAGAAGTTGGTTCAGCATGACTTTTGGCACCTTTTGTTCCCTGTCTGATACTTTCTTGAGCTGAACACTTTTCTTCCTTTACCAGTTTTATGAAAAGTTTGTTAACTTTTATAGCTCTTCCTTTCCTATCATAAATTAAAAGACTTAGGGAGGAGTTGCTCCCTCGAGTTACTTCTAAGTTCTGAAAGTTTTGGCACAACCAACTTTTAATGTTCAGTAACTTTCTAAAGAATACGAGCTTTCTGAGAGACCTGCAACAGCTTCATCCTGTAACTTTGGGATTGCATTCACTGTTCCAAAGAGGAGTGGCCTTTCAATTTGGCACAGAGACAGTGTGGTCTGATCAGTGTTGTCAAGTGTTTGCTGCTTACAAGTTATTGGAATGAGGAGGTAGCCAAGAAAAGTTGCTATGGTAAAGAATTGTTTTGATTTAAAAAAAAAATAAGGAGGAGGGCAGCACAGACCTACCACCAAGAATGACTCTGTTGTGCTGTTGTATTATTAATCAAAACAATGTAAATACTATGTTAGTAAAATGACCATTCTGAAGGCAGTGGTGATGTAGGGCTGAAAACAGATTAAGGTGAAAAGGAGTGAAACAAATTGCCTTGGGAATTAATAAAGACAGGATGGAAGATTTAATTTTTAGATCAGACCTATAATTAATTTTGAATTGGTAGTGACTAAGCTGTATTGTATGAATGGTAGTAGTTTAAAAGAGAGACTAAACTTTAGGCGAAAACCTAATGAAACTGTGACTAATTTTTACATAGGTTTTGAGCACCACCCCCCACTCCCCCAGTCCTGCCCCAGTATTTTCTATGGCAATTTCAAGGCTTCATCCTGTGCATTATTTAAATTTTCAGGTAAACCAGATGGGCTTCATTCTAAGATTGCAAATATCTCACATGGTTAATGAAGCCATTATCTTTGAGGTGGCTGGTTCCCTCCCCTCCACAAATTCACATAACAATGGTCAGATATGAAAACCATCCTGTCATCCCCTTTAACTCAGTGATGCTTGTGAACTTTACTGGATTGGAGAGTGCTCCTTATTTTGAAAACCTTTCCTCATGGGGTGGGGAACCAAGTCTGGCAGAGTGAGTGCTTGCTTGGAGATCTCTGCAAGCCAGTGTTCCAATTTGCTGTCAGCAGCTTATAGTCATGCACATCCTTATCAGATGCTGTGCTTCCAGACAAGAAAATACATTGATGTTTTGCTATTTATTTTCCTTTTTTATTACCAAACTGTGCCAGCCCTCAACAGAGAGAGTGAAGAAGTGGGAGGAGGAGGTTTTTGCCTTGGCTGGCACAATAGGGGTATGGGACTACCCCACAGGTAGTCCAGTGGGATGGATCTTGTGAGACATTATGTCACATAATGAAGTGTGGGAATGAAAAAGGAAGCACCCAAGCCAGTGGAGGTTGTGCACTGGGGTACACAGGACTTATGAAGACAGGTCCAGCTCTAGAATGGGCCAGAACTTGTGATGGATCTTCTACCTTTCAGCTGCAGGAGACAGGGGAATTGGAACAAGAGTTTGGCAGTGAACACAAGAGAAGTATTTAACTGCCAAGAGTGTAGTGATTATTGTGATCGTTGCTGTAGGGGAGCTTAGACCAGGATCTACACAGACATAAATAAATTGCCCGTAATACCGCCTTGTTACACAATGCTCTCCACCCATAGATTTCAAAGTTCTTTCCAAAGAAGCCTGACATTATTATTCATACTTTTCTAAGATGAAAGCTGTGGTAGAAGACAAAGGAATGACTTCTCCATGGTTACCCAGAAAAAGCAATGATACACCTGGGACAAGGACACAGTTCTCCCAAATGCCAGTGTGCAGCTACGCATATGAGAAACCTGCCTTTCCATATGTGCTGGTGTCCTGCTATCTATAAAGGATTTTTCTGGTACTAAGAACATGTTTTTTAATATTTCAAAGTAAATAGTGAAAGATCCTGCTAATCTAATAACTATCATAGGCAGATTTCATGCTGGAGCATAGAATTAAACTTACCATCTTCACATTTCTTAAGAACTTGACCAAAAAGCAGAATCCATTTTGCCTTTTCATTCTGTGTATCCATGTGACTCTCTAACAACATCTGTAGGAGATCATTGATAGCCTGTGATCTGTCCTTTCACCTTTGCAGATGATTTCCTGTTTTGTTTTTTGTTGACATTGTTTCAATGGGTGATACAGGATAGTTGTCTTCAGTAAATTATTAATGGTGATGCTGCAGGCTCTAAAGCTAAAACCCATCCTTTTTTAATGGAACAGCTAAATTTGTGGATAACAAATAGGTTTTAGCCTTTATTTTTCCAGTGGGCTGAAACCACACCTACAAAGGCCTCTCCTTCTAAAGGTGAAGCGATTCAAAATGCCTCTGGCTGTATCTCCAAGCCAAATAATATAAGTGTAGGGCCATGCACCAAGGCAACCAGAGATGAAAAATCTATAGAAAATTTGCAATGAAGAGTCCTGGAGACAACCTTCTAGCAGAAATTATGTGCAATAAAAGGACAATTGATGTTAATTCATTCAGCTCTAGAAAGGACTTACTATGTTTTCCTTGATTGAAATGATAGCTAAATGATGTCTGTCCAAGATTTTGTGTGCCCAGTGGGGAAGATGTAGCCTTGATCTGCCTAGAACCTCAAGTAAATCTATGACTGCCTTAACACATCATTTAGAGAACAGTTTAATACATACAGTATTAGAATGATCAGATCCTTTGAAAGTCAGCCAAACAACACAGAAACTCATTTCCAGAACTGACTTCTACCTCTTTATAGTTGTGCTCCTTGTTCTCTCTAAAAACCACATGGTGAGAGAAAGTCCAGAATTCTTACCTTTTTGCCTGAAATCAGGAGCAAATTCCCAAGATACTCTGCATGTCTTAATTTTAAGCTGATATAGTCTGTTCTTTTTTTCTCTAGCCTAAGTATTTCAGCATGTTTATGCACTTTGTCACATGTGCAGTCCCAAGGTGTGGAGAAAAATCTTCTTGCAGCCTTGGGCTGTGCCTCAGCTGTTCTGTTTGGAACTTTCCATGGGCTTAGCACTGATCAGTTGTTGAAGACAGTACAGGGATAAAAACTGGGGAAGGCCTGAAGGAAATATTTCCCAAGAACCCTCAGAAACATGAGCAGGCAGGGCAGAGTCTGCATTCCTGTGGCAAGGAAAAAGCACAGGTGTTAGTGATGAGGTTGGGGAGCAGCCTTACCATTATTTGTGCCAGTGGGGTGGATGGATTTTTGCTGCTCTAAGAGTGCTCATGGCCAGTGCTGGGCCAGGGCTGGTGCTTCTGGAATCATCTCTTCTTCAGCATCCCTGACTCCTCCAGTCTCTTATGCAGCGTCTGTCAGCAGCTGAGCCTACATGCACGAAGCCAGGCAGGGATGGGGCTGAATGTAGCTGGTGGCAGCAGCTTGAATGGGAATAAATTATACCTGTATGAGAAGCCTATGAGGTGCTGTCAGATCACTGGTTCTGTTTTCCTTGTCTGTCTTCATTTTGCAAAATGAGAGGTGAGGACCTGAACTGAAAGGCTATTAAGAATCGAGTCCTTTAATGCTTTTTTTTAGGCCACACATTGAGAGAGAGAGAAAAGTATTTATTGAGGAATTTCATCTGGAACCTGGAAAACTGCTTGCCAAAACACAAATGGAGTGAGCACTCTATGTCACAGTCTTTAGGAAACACTGCATTTTGTTTATTATTTTAGAAGCAGCTGGTTATTGCACCCTTGCACAGAGCCATTTACCAAGCTCTGATCGAAGGGCAATCTTTAAAAATAAATGAAAAGGGGATGCAGTCTGTATGAAATCAGAGATGACCTAGCACATGGTTTAAAGATACTTATAAGAGGAGATTTCAGTGTGTGTGTGGGATGCTGGAGAACTGCCCTGTGTTTGGATATGCAAAATAAAGATCTGTTTTTTAAAGGAACTGAGCACCTGGAACTTTCTTTTGGCATTAGCCTACTATTCAGATAAAACAGATAAATGCTAATCTAATCAATCTATTAAATAATTATTTTTGAATGAAATAGAAGCTAAAAAAAATCTTAGTAACAAAGCTCTCCAGTCAATACCTTTGCATAAGTAGTGTGTGGGTACAGAATGCTAAATTGAGGCTACACCGATATACAGAGTGTATACACACACACATATGCCTTGTCCCACCCATATCTATACTAGAAAAGACAGGATAGCTGATGAATGAGCCAAGAAAAACATTTGTTTTGGATGATACCTTTTTAGAACTGACTTCTCTGCAGAATTCAAAAAATATGTTTGAAATCTGAGAGGACTGTTTATAGAGGATATAAAAAAGTAGATGGAAGAAGAAATCACTTAGAGAAATGCTAATCTCCTCCTCCACAAACTGCCCTTTGCTATGGCCCTGACCTTTACTTCTGTTGGTTGAAAAGATCCTTAAATATTTGTTGTGATATTTTGGGAATAGACAGGTACAGATAGAGCTATATGCTGGCTACTCTGACTCATTCCTTCCCTACAGATGAAGGTGTAAGGAAAAATCTATCTAAACATGCATACAGACACATTATTTGTCATGCACTAAGGCATACATGTTTAAATTAAAACAGTCCCTCAAAGTTAATAATTTTTATTAGTGCAACACTCAGCTCTGAAACACGAAATAAGTAGTGATTTCAGTAATCATCATACTTGCATATTTTCTTACTGCCTAATTGCTTCACTTCTATACTGTGTGCTCACAGGGAGACTCTCTTTGCTGAGCACGTTTGTTCTGTCACGATCCGCAGTCGTCGGTGCTGTAGATGTCTTGTTTTTCTACACCAAGTGTGGTTTTACACGAGAGAGACTGTGAGACATGCAACTGTGGAAACAGCCTCTGCTTTTATTAATGCTAACTGTTACCATGCCTGCCACTGCCAAGTGCTGTGCAGCAGTTACAGCAAACTACTTAATATAGTGGCCAGTGGGAGAGGAGGAGACTCTTTCTCTCTTAGTGGTGTGGTCAAATGCAGCAGCTGTTCTAGGGATAAAATCATGCACACAGCTGGCTTCTGGGCAGTTGCTTTTGTTCACTAAAACACTTGCTGTAACCACACATAAGCAAAGCATGAATTTCACATTCTTGGCATTATAGTTCAAGATCTCTAGTTGATTTTTTGGAGAGTGAGTTTCTATCATGCACTCCAAGTTTTTATTATATGAACATCAAACAATGTATATATTGAATGTGTTCCTTGAACTCGGGTTCTGAAAGACTTTGGAATTTTTCCCTCTTTCCTTTGTGATAATCTCAGGATGTAACCAAGACTCTTTTGAATAAGAAGGTAACCTGGAAAGGATATATTGACCTAGTCCAGTGCATACTGGCTGCTACCCCTTTGCGAATAAGGCTCCTTTCAGACGTGTTGCTGTTTGTACACCTGAAACTGCTGCTTATCTGTGCAAAAGCAAGCTACCCTGTTTAAACGAATGACGGAAAACATGAAATCAATTGGATATCCTGTATAGAACACTGGGGGATTTTTTAGTGTTATCAAGTTTATGCCATATCAGTAATTTCAAATTACTGTTGAGCCAATAGCACTTATTATAGGAAGAATGAACCCTGTGATAATTTTTGATATGATTATTTGGTTTACTGTACAGCCACATTATACTTTGTCTAATTATTTCTTTCCTTAAGTTCAGGGTAGGGTTGCAGTATTTTATACCTACTTTGCATGACCAGAAATGACCCATCACACATGTGACACGTGACAAAACAACCGAAAGCCAAACTCAAACTTGCAATTTTATAGACCCTTAAGAAGTGATTGTAGCCTCCTCCTAATTTGTTGTGTCTCTGCAGTTAAAAATCTTACTTATTAGAACTAAAAGATGGGTTTCATAAGCTAATTTAAAGCTGAAATGTGCCTTGTCTTCTGTGTGTCATACAGAAGAATGTACTATCTCTTAAAAATTAATTTATCTTTCTTCTTGGAATTGCTTTGCAGCTATGCTGCAGAGATAACATAACAGTGTCAAACACGCCTCTCTTTTCAAAAGAAGGCAAGCAAGCAGCTGGGAGTGATTCCCCAAACCCTCATTCATCGTGCAATGTTCACAAAGTCACAAGTGGAGATGCGAATTTCTCTCTTGCATCCAGGGCTGCCCTACATATGTAGGACAATTGACTTCCTTACAATAGCCATTGGGAAATTGGAGCTTCTGCAGTTGTGTGCTTATTTGTAATCAGTTAGTGTAAACGCAGAATCTCAGAACAAGCTGATAGCTCACAAATACAGCAAAAATGTGGATTTATGATGCGTATTATCAGTTTTTGTATTTTTTACACAGAAAATCCCTCCCTTTTTCTCCATCTTTATATTCTCCTGAAGCCAAGCTGATTAGAAACAGCCTGTACTAATATCTTAGAACACACACACTCTCTCAAGTGATAAGATCTTGGTCAGAGAGATTGACTATTAATTAGTTAGTGCTCTTGAGGTCTCATATTTAAAGGAAAAATACTGATATTTTAAACTTTTTTTAGTAGATTCTGATATTTTATAAATGAAACTGACAATTTAAAAAATCTGAGATTCAGTAACATAAAAAATAGCACACTGAAAAATCCACATGCTGTGATTTTACCAGGAGTGAAAACTTACTGTTACTCTAGAGAGTACAGAGACTTCTCACTGTTCAAATAATAGAAAAAAGAAGAGTGCTTTACTGGCATTTTTAGGTCATGTTTCAATACATACTGAAATATTCTCTTTTATTCCAGAGTTGTTCCAGATTTAATTATTTTCATATTTCTTCCAGCAAATTCTTTAATGGAGTTTTGAACTCTCATTAGAGCGATGATTTATTTTCTCCTTTCAGTTGTGTAAAGTTGCTGGAGCTGTGTGGCTATATTGGGAGCTAACTGGGTGGCAGATGTACAGAGGTATAATTAATACAAACCAAATGCACACCCACTGCAATAATTGTATTTGCACTTAATCTAATATGTATTCATAGCACGGGTAAGAGGATGACTTCTTACTCGTTCACCTTCAGAGTTAAAAGTAATAAGCTCCACTATGCAGGAAGAAGACAACAGTGAATATAGAACTCAGTAACATAAATGAAAGAGAATCTGCTTTCTGTTTAGCAAATAAAATGTTGGGGTTTCTTTTCCAAAAAAAAGGAAGATGGCCAGTATTACTAGTCCTGCTATGTGTGGCTGTAGCAGCTTCCCAAGTGAGTCATCTGCTGTGTTTGGATCCAGACTTTCAATTTCACTGCACAGACGCACACTGACTTAAAGGAAAGGATTTCCTATGTTAGCTGGCAGGAACAGTAGGTTTTTATAGTCTAAGGATCATCTACTTCAGAAAAAGAACTAACACTGAGTTGCAACTTCAGGAATTGTTTCACAGCTATGTTAGAGCCTGTCCCGAGGTTCTGTGGCTGCTTAGTTGAAGGGAGAAATGGACAGATTGGTTTCATGTCTCCTTCTGCAAAAGATGCAGCCTCTGGCTCCTCATTTGCTTCTCAATAATAAATGCTGCAAAGTGTATGGCATCGTCATAGGGAACTGAAATACACAATTCACAATTCAAAACGTCCCTGTGTCAGGTCCAGTATGAAGAGCTACCTGGACCTGAAATAAAGAGTAAAAGGATCTTTCCCCTGTCCTTAGAATTATGTATCTGGATGTCATTGGGCATGTCATTAGATGCTTATCTGCATTTTCCAACACTTTTTAGTTTAAGGAAGTCTGTATTTCAACATCTTTTTTGCCTCTGAAGAGAATCTAAAATAAAGATAAAACAAGTCATACATAAGGAATTTAGTTCTTCTGTACAGATTCTGAAATAAAGGAGAATTTGCCTACAGTTTCTTTTGACAGATATTGTAAAAGATGATCCTAGCTTAGTTAAAAATAATTTTAACTGTTTTGAAAAAAAAGGCTAGGTGGGTTTTGGCAAGGCTTTTTTTTTCTGATTTTTGTGTAAGTGATTTTCTGTATGAAAAATCAAAAGGGAACTAAAGATTGAAATAAGATATCAGTCTTTTAATATGAAGATGTAGATGGCAAAAACATCCCAAGCCACTTTCTGAACTATTTTATTGAGCCTGGAACTATTCTGTTCATTTTAGTGGAGTTTTAGTAATTTCATGTTAGTTTTGTTCAATTTTTCCCTTGTAAGAAAGGGTAGGATTGAGGATCTGCACAATTTGTTGTGATTGATATCTCATTTTGGCTGTCAGTCAGCAGTGCTGGAGGTCAGCTGTGAGAAGGCAGAATGCCCACAGGTACACCCTGATCCTGGGCAGAGCTCGGCCGTCATTTCCAAGCCTGGGGGCTCTCGGGTGTCTCCTGAGATAACTGTAATGAAATCTGGTCCCACATATTCAGTGGATGGACTCAAAATGAACTGTAGCAGCTAGTTACAGTTCCTTTGTTCATTGGTTCTAGCTATATTCCTTGCTGATAGCCAGTGTCAGTACATGTTCTCCTCCAATGTACTATGCAAACATAAAATTACACAGTTAAATAGTCAAAAGTCACGGTGTGAAAGCAGAGTAATACCTTCACTCAAATACCATTACCCCAGAGTTTTAGCCATTTCTTCATGCTTCTTAATCATACTTGGCTCAGATGGATTAAAGGCACATTTCCCTTTGCATGGAAGTCTCACTGAGCTTTCTGCGAAACAGGCTGATTAATCTCATTCAATTTATGCCTCTTTCCTCTGGGGACACGTCAGTGTCTGGGAGGGGAAAGTCCATCTGTGCCTATAGGGATCAATCACATGGCGGCAATTAGTCTATAACAGTTCATAGCCTCAGATCAGTTCTGTATGAGAGGTTTTTCACAGCTGCCTCTGGTTTGCTTGTATCAATTCTGAGTCACACGAGTTATAAAAAATTTCCTTGCAAAGTTCGAGTTTTAGCTGCTGGGCAGAAATAAGTGTTCATATGTCCATTTCTGGGATATTTCTCCTGAGAGATTTGAGTGGTGACAAGAACACTTTTTCTCAGCAGCAAATGGAATCCAAGTAGAAAGCTTTTATAATCCTGGGCTAGGAACAAATTCATCAGAAGGCTAGAATTATTTTCCATTCTTATAATTACCATTTTACATACTGTAACTCTGTTGATTTTTCTTTTCTTTTGAGAGGCTGGAAAAATAGCAAAAGCCCACTCTTCACTTCTTAATAGTGTTTGAATGGATAGATACTTCAGATTTTAACCGTGCTATTATTGTCATGTATCACAGACTATTTTTGTTCAAAATAAAACATTTCTTATGCAAGCAAAATTTTCCCACATTATTACAGCTTTAGAGGGTGGTTTGATGAATTTAAAGGGACCATTTTAGGCAATTAGAATAGATGAAGGTGTAGTCTGATGCAGTTTGATCATTTTGATGTCCATGTATAAACAACAAAGATGACTGGGGGAAAAATTCCACTCTTAACCTTAAAATACAGACTGTTTTCATTCTCCACACCAAAAAGTGTCAGAACTATGGTATCAAATCACACTGACTTACTTGCTACATATTCTGCTCTATCTTTCCAACATACTCTGTGCTAAGGAAATGACAATGTATACTGGTCCTGTACATACTCTGTGCAGTCCCCATTTACACCAGGTGCTGCAATTTTGCATCTTTGCTCTCCTGCATTGCAATAGAGGTATTCTGTGTAAACCCGTTTCCAGAAAAAATTAAGCCATATTTCATACATCGATAAGACTTTTCCACATGTTTATAAATGAAAGTGGTCTCCTGCTTCCTTGTTACAGAATTTAATTAACTTACACATCTGTGTCCACAGAACCAGTTTAGCCACTCAGTTGGTTAGTCACTAGTTCAAAACCCATGCAGAGGCTTGCAACCCAGTGCAGGCTTGCCATAAGCCAGTATCTCTAGCATGCAGAGTGTCCAAGCTGTTTGAAGAAAAATGCCCTTTTATTTTTTTTTTCCAGCAAAAAGATAAATTACTGCAGTGAAAACTCAAAGTTATACACACCATGCAGCAATTTTATTGTAAAGAAGTTCTTAGATGAGCATCCTGTGGTCTGGATGTGCCCACAAAGGGGCATGTTAATGGAAAATTTATTAGTAATACAAGCAAAATACCTGCAAGCAAAATTAACTCTCAATGCAAAATGATAGGAAAATAAAAAACTAGAACACATTTAAAAAAACTGAAGGTGTCTCCTGGTGCTCCTTCCAAACAGTGAAATAAAATTGTTAAGAGAATCACAGAAGGGGCTTTCATTGTTAGCATTACTTTTTCTTTATTAATAAACTTCAGTAAACTGATAAAAAAAGAAAAGCTACACATATGAAAAACATCCAGCTGTAGTCTTGAGTTATGTGAGAGCTGCAGGAAGGTAGGCCAGGTGTGTGGAGGGTGGCAATGATAAGAAATAAGAGGGAACAGGGCTGCTTTTGCTCCCTTAGAGCCCCACTCAAGGGCTGCTTCTCTGCTGTTGCTCACCAGGAGTGTGGAAATCATGGGGCTGAATGGCTGAGGGAGAACCTTGATCTCTTTCTCAGCAGAAGTAACTTTTCTGTGGCCTTTTTTTTTTTATGTATCAGTTATTTGAGTTACTCAACAGTGGTCTCAAGTATCACTGCAGTGGCAAAAATTGCTTTGATTGACTTTGCTTTTGGTTCTCACCTGAACTTCTTTTTTTTCTCTAGAAGGCTATATTGGGTTCATCATGCAAAGGGATGGAGGCTGCAACAAAAGGCTGAGAAGCATCAGTGAAAATAAATAGTGGGAAGCAAACTTTTCAGTGTATTTTGCCCCTGCCCAGCACTTCTGAGAGGTGAGGTCTTCCTCACTCTCAGGCTGGAGTGACTTCCTGAATTTCCTGTGACTTCCATTGGTGTAAAAGTAGTCACTCCTGGCTGCTCATATCTCTGCACAGCTTGTGAAAGACATCGGGTTCTGAGCATTTTACATGTCTGCAGTGAGGTCTTCATTAATCCATATAATAGCTACATTCTTTATCCATATAAAGGTAGTTTAGGATTTTTGTCATTTGACACTATTGCCGTTGAGCTACACTATTCTTAAAATTTTTTACTTCCACAATTCCATAAATCAGCAATTAGCTAAAAAGGAAAAGGAAAATAGTTGTTTCTGTTTAAGCATAAAGAAAAATATATACCTGAAAAAGTTTAGTATCTTAACTTCTTCTCAGAAGTTTACCAGGGGTGATCTGGCCTTAAGGTTTAAAATCTAAGGCACTGGGAAAAAAAAAAAAAAAAAAAAAAATATTTTGACAAAATACTTTGCCTTTCCTATTATCTCCCAGCTATGTATTTTTAACTTTTATTTTACTGAAATTTCAATTATGAAATTTATTCTATCTCGCAAAAGGTCAGTCCTTTTTCACATCTTATTGCTACTGCCATATTCTAGGCAGTTGTGTAGTTACTTTAGTAGTTTAGAACGTATTAGTTGAACTTTGTATGTTCAACTGGGCATAAATTATCTTGGAGGATATTCAAGGTTGTTTTGAGGTGTGCACTGGAGCCAAAGCAGTACTGCTATGGAAAATCATCAAAACAGTGATGCCTCAAACTTGTAAGTCTCCATAGCAACTCAAAAAAATAATGACAGCTGTACCAAGAAATTTGCTAATAGAAGGCCTTAACACATTTGTCTGGACTCAGTTATACTTCATACTCATTATAACCTGTAAAAGGATTGTAAGAAAATGAAATGTAGAGAAAAAATAGGGAATATCTGCTTTCCCTGGAATTTCACACTGGCTTAATTTAAGTTACCTGATATTGTCTATGGCAAATATAACCATAACAGTGAAATTTAAAAATATTTAATAACATCGATTAATTGCAACTAATTTGATTTCAGTATATACAGCATTTCATTTAATACGTGCTATATACACAGTGGAATTTTCTCAATAATTAGCATAAAGCTAGATGTTCTGAAAACAAATAGGAAGATTCCCATGTTGATAATGTTAAAATTATTGGCTGTAACAATATTTAGAAGATTGAATGAAAAATGCAGCAGCATGAGAGCGATTCTGTTTTAAAATGGCTTCACTCAAGTTCAAATTACAGGCCATGGATAAAAAAAGAGAAGGATTCTGTAGGATCAAAGTACAAGAGAGTTTGCTAGCTTTGGTCTGCTAGAAATGCACAAAAACACTAGAGAATAAGAAAATTGCTGTGCTACCATTAAGCTACAATATGTAGCAAGAACCAATATTTTTATGGGTTGGCATTAGTTAGAAAGATGTGATATAAGTTGCTGATTTTAAGGCAGCCTTTGAATTTTTAAAATTTTATATATAAAAAATTTCCTATATAAACAAAAATTGTTTCTAATGGGGCAGAACTCTATTCAAGATCTTATGAAGTGAAGAGTTAATCACAGAACTGAAAAACTAGATGAAACTGATTTTATCCTGATTACATTTTATTGTGAGTTCTGCCAAGAATACATATTCTCAGGGGGTTGAAAAGGACAATTTAATAAAGCTGAAAATAATATTGAGACCATCAACTAGAGCAAATGTAAACAGAAACATGAGAAACATAATTGTCGATTGTTGAATAACATTTTACTAGATGCCCAAATTACACATTTCAGAATGATGTTGTTGCAGTGACTGAAGGAAAGAACAGTATGGGTCAAAATAAGATGAAAAACATCTCTAAATCATAGTGAAACAGGAAAACAAAAAGCTAGAACAATCATAGTAACAAGTCTCTTGGATTTTAGGAAGTAGATGGTGGAAGGATGTTAAACACATACCTATAGTTATCAGATCTAAGAATGGAAAGGCAGAGAAAGGAGTTCCCAGTTGTGTTGGGAATTCCAATAATTTTATTGCTCTGTGATTGTATGATGATAGCAGAACTGACAAGAATTCATGAGAAGCAGAATCTCAGTCACTTAGAGCCTGCATTTGGAGAAAGCCAGATGGTAGAGTCATATGACATGATGGTGCAATCCTTTTAATTCTAACCAGTTACAGAGCAGTTTGTATAAAGTAGACATTTTAAAATCTGCATGTCTAATTAACTTTCATCTGATAGTTTTAAAAGAACTAGTAAAAGACTCTCATAGGCATTTTATTTTGGTGATTACAGGGTTGAAAAGTGGGAATTTTTCAAGTTGGGCAAAATTTAATGGGTACAAATATTTAAAAATGATAACAGGACTAACTCAGGAAATTAAGGGCATATCAAGATGAGATTGCTTAAACACAATTAATGTCCATCAACATTAGTTTCACAAAAAATTATTTTAAGATTAATTTGGTCCCATCTTTTGATAAGATTACAAGTTCTTTTCAATCCAGATAGTATCGCTGATGTAATAAAGTTTTTAAAGGATATGCTCTCACTTGTGCCAGAAGACATTTTGTTAAGAAAATAAAGGAATAGAAAATCAACCTAACACCTATGAATTTTATTAAAAATATAAGTATATTTAAGTATAACTGCGAATGAGGAGCCATCATGGTGAGGTTTTGGTCCTCATGAGGTTCATCTCCCTCACACCTTATCTTTCTTAATGAGACAAGAAAACATGACATTTTCTTCCTGAAGTTTTCTTATACCACTAAAACTAGTGGAGGATTAAATGATAAATAAGGCTGGTGAATGACAGAGCAATCTGACTTTCTTTACAATATGGAACAAGTTGGGGTTTTTTTGGTTTTTTTTTTTTTTTTTAAGCCTTTGCAGTGGGGAACAGTGTGAGCCACGCTTGTAGGATGGAAAAGACTCCAGCTGAGAAGTAGGGACTGAAAGGGATTTGATTTTATAATGGATAATCAGATACACGTGGAGCTCCTGAGGTGTGCCACAGCCAAAGTGCTAAAATGATCATTGGAATATAATGAGGAGAATATGAGTAAAAGCAGAGAGCTTGCTTTATTCAGGTGAAGATTTACTGCGAGGGGAAAGGGAAAGTGCTACAGACTGTAGGCCCTTGGCAAGGGAAGCCTGTTTGTGCCCCTGCTAGAGGAGAACGGGAGGCACTGCACAGCTGCTCCCAAGTGCTTCATCACTGCTCATCCTGCCCTGTGAAAAAGGGGTTTTGTCTTCTTTCTATTTTTTTAAAAAACTTTATTATTTATTTGGTTTTCATCAAAAAGAAGGGGTTGATAGCAACTCTGGTTGAGCTTAAAGGACTGGAAAATATGCTGAAAATGAGGGACTAGAGTTCAAAGACTTGACTTACTAAAGACTAGAAAAATGGTACAAAGGCATCGCTAATTTCTCTGGAAAAGACCAGCAAAATCCATTGTCTGGAATTAGAGAAATTGAGAAATTTAGACTTTAAGTAATTTACCTCAGAGAAGGGAACTGACCACTGGAACAACTTACTGTAGCTTGCACTGGGCTTTGTCTGAAGAGAAAATTTGAAACCATGATCAGTTTTTATTCTGGCTTAGCTGCACTATTGGTCTTGATACAGAAATTCATTTAGGGGAGTTCTGTGGATGTGTGATATAAGAAACCACATTAAATAATCAACAGAACCCTTCAGATACTAATATATTTCAGTTAAAGATATGAAGTGATCATGTTATTCTGTTGAGATGATCGGCAATAAAGTCTTTGTGATTTTTTAAAATGTACTTTGCAAATAATTTTAATTTATAAGCAAAATAGCAGACATATATAACACAAAATTTTTAAGTTCTCCACTAAGTAATAAAAGATTGATTTTTCTGTTTAACATAACAGAAATTCACCTAGATCACAAAATCTGGTGTTTTGTCTCCAAATAAACATGTTCAGAGACCCTCATTTCTCCCCACATAGGAAGAGGAAAGCACAAAGCACTGCAGCTCTAGAGATTAATTCTGCAAGTGAGGAGCTCTGTCCTGCTGTGGGAATACAGCCCCAGCCTACCCATGGGCCACCCTTGTGCCCTTGCATGGGGTCATGCAGGAGATGTGCTGGGGCTGGGCTTGGGGACAAGGGGAGGAGGTAATGGAGGGGCTGGAGTAAGGGCATGGACAGAGACTGCTGCCACTACTATGATGTTAGAAAATCTCTTTTATACTTACTTTATACCAAAGATTTCTTTATTTGTATAGTTTGCAAAGTTTTGGTTATTTTAGTTTTGGCCAGTTCTACTTTAAATTATATATTACCTCAAGCCATTTTGTTTCTTCTTTCTCGTTGCACCTGCTGGCACCAGTTTCACTTCATTATGCCCACTGGCATAATATCTGTTGCCTTTGAGTGTTGGAGCTGATTCAGCCATCCACTCCTCTGCCACCTTGCCCTTCCTGCTTGAAGTGCTTCAGAGCCTGGCCTTCACATGCGGCCTTCACCAAGAAGTTAACCAAGAAAGCAAGAAACCCTTTTAAAACACACCAACACACCCTGTTTTTGTATGGTCGGTCATTTGGTCTGTGATACAGGCATGCTGTCTGCACTATCAGTGAAATGACAAAAAACTGGGCCTTCTTGTATGTTCTTTGCAAAATGAGATGATCTGTGCAGTTTGTGAACAACATCTCTCCTAAAAGAAAGAAAGAAAGGCTGAAGCGACTAGGGAACAGGATGGAGTGGATTTCAGTGGGCTGGGGAGTGGTGCTGTGTTCCCTGGGAGAAAGCACTGCTGCAGCTTGCCCCTAGAAAGACCAACATCCCAAAAGACAAGCATTCTGCTGATGTAAATGGAGAAGGGCAGGTCTCCTGTCTTCTTCAGCCAACTGATAGCATTCATAGTAACCTGAACACCAAAGTCCGTTCAGAGGTTGCCTCAGAAAACATACCATATCTTTATTTTATTCTCCAGGTTTTAATTTTTTTCCCCTCCCCTCTCCTTTTTTTTTTTTTTTTTTTTTTTTTTTGAGATTAGTGCCCATCTGCCCTCTGAAATATCTGTATAATTCTCCTGGGTTACCCTCTGCCTCAAATACATTTCTATAGAGGTGCAGTCTCAGCATTACTTCCCTTTTACGTGTGTTTGAGTGTGTGGAAGTACAATCTACATCTGGAATGAGAGGCCGTATTAAAAATAAAATAATTATAAAAATAAAATGAAATGGGGCCTCAGATGGAAAGCATTTGGAAAGGAAAATACCAGAGTAAAAATGGAAAAATAAGTATGTGTCAGGCCAGCTGCAGGTTAGGAGCAGCCCTCTGGGAAGCCAGTGGGATTTGCTGGTGCCCTGCATGGGAAGGCAGAGACCAAGTAAGCACAGCTGCCCTGCAGCACTCTGGTGACCAGGACTTCAGGTATAGCCTGCAGGGAGACTTTAACCTTGCTGGCCTCAGGAGTATTTCTCAGAAGCTAAAGACGTCAACTTTAGCAAGGCTGTGCCCATAGATAGTAATGACCAAAAGGGAAATCCCTCGGGTAGCTGCAGGAAGCTTTTGAAGGTACTTCTGCTTGCAGATATCTGGGACATGGGCATAAGAAAGGGAAGTTCCCCTAACAGTAAAATTCATATATTAAAGCCTTCTCAATTCATTCCTGTACAAAGGACAAAGAGATTCTATGCTGCAAACAAAGACATCATATACTGAGTTATTTGTCAGCCTCTAAATTAAGAAAGGATTTTAATACCTTGCTTTGAGAGATATACTCACATGATTAAAGTTAGGCATGAATTTAGGAACCTGAGAAGATCAGCCATGATAAACTCCCAGCTTCAGGTTAAAATAAATTACATTAAAAAAGCATGTTTCTTGAAAAAAAAAACCACAAGGAAGAGATATTAGCGCAACAAAAATTTGTCTTAAAAATTATTAAATTTCTTGGTCTTTCAATAATTGAAAAGGCTTCATTACCATGCAAACAAAACACAGGTTGGCTATTCACCTTTTGGAAGATGGCATTTGCATTGCTATAACAGGAGAGAAGAACCTTAGAAAACTAATGAAGGAGCATAAAAATGCAAATTACTGCAGCTAATTGGCTGTGCCTTCTTACACCTTCTGAATTATTAATTTATGACCAAGTAAATCTGCCCCTTTTAAATAATATAATAAAGAACAACATTGTGTTCTATGCTGTTGAGTGGATAGTGTTTGTTCCCTTAATTTTATGGTGGGTTGCTCTTGTTTGCACTACCAAGATGCTTGCAGTGCTCTATATAACTCTGCAGGTCCAGCACTCTTCTTATGCAGACTGACACCATTTTATTTCCTTTTTCTAGTTCCTGACTGGAAAAAAAACAAGACAAAAGATGATGCCATTATTACAATAATGCTAATTACATCTTTATTGCCATTGGCAGTAAAGTTTAATCATAAAGCAGGCTCAGAATTCTGCAGAGAGCTATTTACATGCCAATATGTGAGTAATTCCATCCAGTTCAGTGTAGTAACTTAGAGCTGGTTGCTGCCTAGGGGGTTGAAGAAATAAAAATAAAATATTTGATAACTGGATTTGATATATGCAAATTTTCCCATGATTATTGTTTCTTCTCCCATGACAAATTTGGGAAGACTCTGAGGAACTGCTTATTTTACCTGGGAGTTCTAGCCCTGTGACACAGCCCTTTGGCGTACCTGAGCACAATTTTGCAAGTGCCAGATATTCTACCTGGCAGACCTGTACATTCATAGTGTACATGCATTCACAGGAAGGCCCTCACATTCCCTGTGCACACTCACTGGGAATGTGCAGGGCATTGGCACTGTGTCCATTACTTTCTGAACTTGCCTTATATTGCTCGAATGCTCCACAGTTATCTGAAAACCTTGGAGTCATGTGTTTAAGTAATTCTGTGCAACAAGGGCTTAGAAATAAGGCACAGCTTATATGATTTCCTTTTTTCCTGATGGCTTTATGTATATCCCTGTAGCATACAATTTTTCATTTAAACAAAGATATGCTACAGCACTGGGCACTTTTGTGTAGGTGGCACCTGCATGAACAAGATTGGAAGAATTTGGCCTGTGGGATGGATCATTGCTTTAGGGGACACAGGCAGCCACCATATGCAGCAGGTGGGAATGCCTCTCCTTTTCTTTTTCTGTAATGCAGAATGTTTTTTATTATAAAAATCAGCCCATTGAGATGAAGCTTCTCATTCTCCATTTTAGTCTTCAAATGATTTTTTCTTTAAAATGTAGTCAAAACAGGTTAAATTTTTTGTTGCATTTGATTATATGTTGCTTAGTGCATGCTAGTCCAAACCAAAAAGAAATCCACATCCCAAGGAACTCTTGTTTGTTCCAGCCACTGCTGTGGCTGGGGTGCTTAAACCTCATGGAAAAAGTTTTGACTGAACTTAAGTGATCTGGCCAGCTTGAAGCTTCAGTTATGAAGACAACACAGGGGAATAGCAGCGAGTCCAGGGAAATTCCAGTGTGGAAGGTAGGTTAACAAAAGCCGAAGAATATTAAATCTGATTTATTTTGTTTATCTTTTAGGACTTTTATAATTTGACTGTGCACAAGCTTTGCCTAGGTCTTCTTTTATAGCATCCAAATATCTCACTAGAATCTGTGCATTTCCCAGGTGGGAAAGGAACATTATCTTCAGTTTATAGAAGTGAAATTGAGAAATACAGGTTGGGTAAAATAGCTCCCCAAGGCTGCCTATGAAAACTTGGGCTGGAATTTGGACTGTCACCCCACTTGCTGCAAAAACTACTGAGCCACCTTTTTTTGCAGTCTGAATTTTCAGAGTGTTTTCTAAACAAAAGAATACAAACCTTGCTGACAAAAGAATACAAACCTAGGATGACAAAGAGATATTGTCTTAGGCAACAGAAACTTGTGGCCATAGCATGTCAGTTTTTGTTGAGTAAATGTCCATATATCAATCACTAAGAAACTCTCTGTAGTGGATCTGTGGAATATTATAGTCCAGGATCAAAACCAAACTTATTGCCATTTGAAAGGGTCATATTAAACATTAGGTTTATATTGTGTGTTACCTAAAATATTAATGAAGTATTTAATAGCTGTTAAACTAAAGCCAACAGAAGCAGTGAAGAAGATATCCTGATATATTACCCAGAAGAGCAAGGAAGAAAAGACTCCAGGGAGAATAATTTCAGTAAGAGCCTATTAATTAAAGGTGGCAATTAAAGGCACTTAGATGCAAAAGAATTTCATCCAGATAGATGTATGGGGAATGTAGCATTTACCAAAAACTTGCTGATAGTGTCTCCTTCAGTCTTCTCTGCACACCTGAAATCTTCTCTCTTAACTAGGAAGAAGAAGAGTAGCAGATTTTTTTATGCTCTAAGAGTTGTTGAAGAGTTGTTGAAAAAATACCTGAAAGAGGTAATAAGTGTCCCTAATCCACAGAGAGAAGGAACAGGAGTACAGGGACTAGTCATTTTTGTTTGTCAACAGGCCAAAAACTAAAGGGATTAGCCAGCAGCAAATTAGATTAAATATCAAGGAAAAATATGAATTAGTCATGACGGGAATGTTTTAGAATTAACATCATTGAGACTAAGGCTATACTTCCTAAAGCACAGGTAGAGATGGTTTAAGGTCATTTTAAGTCATCACAAAAAGTATAGTGCAGCTTACTAGGAGCAGGCTCCTCTCATGTTCTAGCCATGGGCTGTCTTTTGAACCTCAGCGAGGGTTTTCTTCTCCCTTCTGGAAAGTGACTGTCTGATCGAGTAGCCCTCTGCCCTCCTTCATATTTTAGCCCAGTAGCTGTACACCTCTTAAGCGGCTTTCTCATTAACATCTGAGGAAAAGCAGATGTCTGGAAACGTGCCGCTCTCCCTGCCTTGCTGGGGAGGAGGTGGAGATGTTCATTCACAAGGGCATTTTCTGCAAGGCGGGAGAGTAGTCGCAATCTGAGTTTCTTTAAAACCAGGGTTTTGAAGGCAAAGCCAAAGGAATACTTACTATCCCACGAGGAAAGAAACCCAACACAGTGACTGAGAAGCGCTACACTGACCATTCATTTGGGAAGAGCCATGTCGCTTCTCCCCAAGCTATGCGCTTCACCCCTGAGGTGACTTTTGTTCATCTCTGCTGGCACGGCTGCAGTGTCGCCTGCTCAGCTCCTCACTGACAGCATCACACCGCCCACGACCCCTTCTCTGGGCAGGGCAGAGGGAGCGCATTGCCTTCATCACGCCAAGAGTGTTGCGGTGGGAAGGAGGCGCTGGGCGCCCAGGCTGTCCATGACCCCGGGGACTGCGGAGCGGCGGCACTTCCTGATCCCGGAGTGCCCTCTAGCGCTGACAGCGCGGCGCGGCTCCCGCCGCCGGGGAGCGGCACCCCAACATGGCACCCACCCCCTTGGCATGGCCTGAGCCCGCTGGAATGGGAATGGGCGCGGGGCAGCACCTGCGGCTGGCGTCTGCCTCGCAAAGTGGTTCATCACCTACCCACCCCTGTACTAGAGCAGGCTGCACTGGCCATAGGCACTCCTGCTTTCGCAGCAGGAAGTTCCCATTTTACCTTAATTTTCCATAACGCAGTTCGGCACGGAAGACACAAAGTGATGGACAACCCACGCTTGGAATATTCGTGATGAATAAACCCAAACAATTTTAATTTATGGATACAATTTTATTTAAACTCATTAGAATCGGAAGAGCATATTCACTAAATTTGAACAGGGAAGCTTGCTCTTTGTAACAGTGGTACTGTCTTGCTCAGCAATTTGTGTACCTGGGAGTGTTTGATCTAAGAGAAAATGATTGGGTAAGTGTGATGCAAACAGACTAAAAACAAAGAAGGAAAAGATTTTTGGTTCTTGTCTAGCTTCACCTCCTTTGTCTTGTATTTTAACTTCCCAGCTGATGGGAATTTTATTTTTAAAATCACAAATGTGAGGCAGCTTTATAATGCTAGTTATTTCCAGGTGACTTTTGATGCCAAATTTCATATTTTCAATATCTAGTTCTCCTAAATTGTTTTTAGAATTAAGATGAAATTATCTACTTTGTATTAAGTCTGCAGGTGGAAAAGTATTGACAAACCAGCAAGTCTATTAGAGACTGCAGGGTGAAAAACCCACATGACATGCCACCTGTGGAACATGCCACATCTGCTCTTAGCAAGTCACTCACTGTGGGTTTGGGTTTTCTTTCTGAAGAAGATGCTACTACCAGTTCTGACTATTGTGGCGATAGACTTGGGGTGTAGGTGAAGATCCTGTTGTGGTTTGACACACAGGAAGATGACGTTATGAATAGGTTCAAGAAGCTCAAGAAAGTAAGTGACATGCCTGGTGAACCCAGATGGGGTATTCAGAGAAGGGCCTGGGTGGGCTCTTTTGAGAAAAGCTTTACATCTCTTCTCAAAAGGTTTGCCGGCACTGAATGCGCTGCTCTTCTAATGACTGAGGAAATTATTGACAACATGTCTTCAAGCCCTTCTCTAGTAGGAATTTCCATTTTTTGTTATCTTCAGAGTTAGTCAATCCACGTAATTCCATTTGTCACGTTGCTCACTGTTGGGAATGAGGTCTGCTTCTGCAGTAGCCATTATTTGCTACTTCAGATAGTAACTAAGGAACCAAGAAATTGTTATTTACAATAAATCATTTATGACTAGATGAAGACATAATATTTACCCTCCCTGGGAACTTGCTCACATCTGTGTATTCAGTACCAAAGTCTACCTGAAAGATTTTTATGGTTTTGTTAGGAAACACTTCCTGGCATTTGAACAAATATTAAAAAAACAAATAAACTGCTCTTGATATAGTTTTCAAAGATGACATCTCACCCCATATTTAATCTCTTTAGCAGCAGAAGATAATTGTCTCAAGAAGATAAGAGCCTCTTGGGGAAGAAGGCCATCAAACTGGTAATAATAATGATGAACATGAATGTGCTATTGTTGAATTAAAATGAATACTCTTTTTCCATGTTTGAAATAGCTCACATTAGATTGCTATCTAATCTGTTACTTGGAATAACAGAAGGAAACTACAGCTTTAGCACCTATGCATGATAGCACTTATCTGTGGTGGCAGAGGCATAATTAACCAAGTGATTTATTAAGGGAAGGGACTTTAGGAGAATGACTTGGATTAAGTCATGTGAAATACTGAAGCAGCTTCTTAAGATATTTTTCTTTGGCTTGCTCTAGAATTTTTTTAACAACTAGATTTTTTTTTAAGTGTCAAGAAATCTACTGGCATGTAAAACTTGTGGAAAAATGACACCTAGGTTGAAGTGACTCAAAAATCAATTCAGAGATTCCTATTGAATTGAATGTGTAATCTACTTAAAATATATATATAAAAAAATGCTCTGTCTTTGGTTATTTTAAAAACAACCCCCAACATTGTTTCACTTGGACCTTTATTTTCATATGGCTTAAGATTTTTTGGCATAGCTACTGATAATAAAGCTGAAGAAAAAAGCCACGGAGGGCTCCAGAAAAGCTTATTAGGTGTGGCAGAATGATGCCTTTTACAATAGCTTTGAAAATACTCTTGCAACAGTCTTGTTTATGTGAGATTCTGGAAAAATAGCAAAATGACAGAACAGAAGCTTTATTCAAGTATTTCCCTTTCAATAAGTGATAACTTCATTAACTGAAGTCAAGTGCTTCTGTGGAAAGTATGTCAATCTGTAGAGACACATAGGAAAGAAAGGCTCAGATCACTAAATAATTTCTGGGGGTTTTGGCTAAGTTCTGTGGATGGCAGTGCTGTAAAAATGTTGATAATTAATAAAATTTCTTTAGCGTATAATGTCCCCAGATTTCTGCTCATAAAGGTTTTGCTTATGGGCTGTCCCTAAAGCATGTACAGACCAGGCAAGCTTTCTCTAAAATTTGTAAAATGCTGCTGCAGACGTAGTTTTGTGGATGTTATTTGCTTGTTTTGGATATCTGGAGGGTCATGTAAAGTTTGTTTTCTTTCTCCAAAATGATGTGGTGCAGGACTTTAAAAATAAGTGGTATGCAAAGTTTTATTCCAAATACAAAGATTTAGAAATGCTGAGCAGTTTCAGAGAGCTCAGTGCTTTAGAAAAATCAAATTATTTTTCAACCTAAATTTAGACACTTGCTTTAAAAAGCTCTGATGAGTGCTCCAAAGAAATAAGTTAATAGAAATTAATTATCACCCTAACACTTAGCTTTAAAAAAAAAAGTATTTTGAGTAATAAGAAGTCTGGTAAAAAAATTCCTACAAAGGTACTTTAAAATGTGAAAATTATTAGAAACCAGTGTGAAGGCCACCTGGAATAATTTCTTGACAGAAATAGGTACAACAAAAAGAAAGATGGTAAGAGCATCACAGACACAGTGGCAAGGCTCAAATGATTTTTCCTAAACAATCAGAAGTTTTTCAAAAACTATAGTTTTGCTCAACACAATGAAATAGAGGACAAAAAGATGAGAATTCAGAAATGTGGGAAACCTAGGAAGCACAAATAACCAGAGATAAAGAAGACCAAATAAAGCTTAAGTCTTCAATAAAGTGAAATCAGAAAACCTGCATGAAAACCTGCAAGATTGCTGAGCTGTAGCTAAGGAGAATGAGTTCTGCAGTACAGTGAAAGATTTGTCTCCATCTTCACCATGTGAATTAATAGCAGACATATTTTTCTGAAGCCTATTCTTTATAAGGAACAAAAGTAAAGGATGTTATAAGATCAGGGTGCTGACACATGGAGATACTGAAATAATATTCAGATATTTTTAATCCATATTGTGTTTCATGTGATAAATCATAACTTCTGTATTAAAAAAAATAGCACCTTCAATAAGTTAACAGAAATCCAGTAAAGAACAGGATGATATTTAAGTTGGGTTTTCCTTTCAGAAAATTCTTCATCCCTCATTAGAGGTATGACTGAGAATAATAGGTTTTCATGGAAAAGGAGCTTAAGTACTGCACTATCTTGACTGGAAAACAAGAAAACCTCACTAGAGTGGGGCTAAATGGTAAAATCTTAGTAAGGGAAAAGGTTAATACTAAAGTGCCTCTGGCTCCCTCTCTGCATACAGGTGTTTACATGTATACTTTTCTTGAAAAGCAAGTGAACACTGAGATGAAAAATATGCAGTAGGGAAAGTGATCAAGGTTAGCTTGGATGAGAGATGACTGAGGGACTTGGAGGAACAAAAGCAAGCTAAACCATGGTAGAGTGGAAGCTGAAATATATCCCTGAGTAATGCAAGGCAAAGAACCCAGAAAAAATAATTGGAAAAAATAGCTTCAGCTACTCTGGAAAAATGAAGAACAAAATGTTATTGCTATTTTAAGTGGAGGTCAAGGTAAAAAAAAAAAAAAAAAAGTCTTAGATATCTTAAAAGAAAAAAATAACATAAACAAACCCTAAAACCCTAGGGTAACTAATTTAACAAATTAAGAACAACTCCCAGTCACAGTTATGGGTGATATTTTACCGTAAGAGAAGTAAGTGCAAGAAAATATCCTCCTGACAACTTTAGTGTTAGGAATTCACTTGTTTTCATTTATATTTATGCTTTAATCACAAGGACATTAAAGTTGAAGACAAACTCTATCATGTAGCTGCATCCGAACTGTGGTTGTTACAAATTTCACCCAGTGAAACACTGGTTTGGTCCAGCATTATTATTCTTCTGGGAAAGCAAGCATTTGCTAAAAATCAATTAAAAAAAAAAAAAAAGGGATCCTATGCAAACGTGTCATAATTAGAAATGCTTAGTGAAGGTTTATGATAAATATATTGAAATGGATGGAAAAAATTAATCTGTCACTCATTTTTCAGGGCAGGATGACATCTTCATTCACTATTTATCTATTTTTAGACTTAAGTGCATAGGTTTAGTTGCATTTACCATATCTCTATTGTTTTATGAAACTGCTGTGTTTCTAAATAATTGTGTAATTTAATATTTGTAAAGTGTGAGTTTTACAGAAGCACAGCACCCTGGTAGCTGTCACTAATATTACCTTATAAAGCAGATAATATAAAGTGCTTTAATTTATTTTTAATGTAGTAACCACAAAGCTGTAGGTGTGGAGCTGAATGCAAAGTCAGTGAGTCATTTCAGTTCCCCAGTGATTTGTATCATCTCTCTGTTCAATACTGATCCCTTGCCAGGCTGTTGGCTTTACTTCACAATATGTGGCACAGCAGACACAGCACATAACAGAGCTCTCAGTGAATCAGCTTCTACCAGGGGAAAAAGTGGGCACAGTTTTGGTCTTGATCTTGCCAATATCACAGCCTTGGCACATAAATCTAGGCAGTACCTGGCTTTCCTCTAAGGCAGCCTTCTAAACAAGAAAAGGAGCATAGCTACCAGGGAGTTTGGGAGAGCAAAAATGGCTATTGCATTTCAGCTTAAGCAAGAGAGAGCTATCACCTTCCTCTTTGTGTTGGTGTTGCAAGAATAAGAGTTACGAGATAAAAAAGAGAAAATGTAAGCATATGTTGCCACTCTCAGACTTTGGGAAAGCTGGCAGAGCTCTCAGGAGAGCCAGTTCCTTTTGGTCCCTTTCATCCCTGCAGAACAGCAGCATCTGGTGCCAGTTAGCAGAAAAATAATACTGCTCTGCTTCTTCACCAGGTGAGAGCAGTGCTCTGGGGGAAGGGGCGAAGATAGCAAAAGAGGTCCTTTTTTATCTTAACATGCATTTCAGACTGCAAGTTCACCATCACAATGGCGTCCACTGGTTTGCATTCCTGTATAGTTTGTAAGAAGTCCCAGTGTGCATTTCTTGAACTGATTTCAATTAGTTGGAAGCTCACTGTGTAGGAAACCCAGCTCCTCATGAAGTTGAAGAATGACACTTGCAGAAGTCATGTTTTGACAGAGGTGTTTGGCTTTAAAATTTTCAGTTTCCGCTTAATATAATATCTAGCACAGTACAAAGGTTTTTATTCATTTTAGGGCTTGTCTGTGGGGTATAATGTACTCTTAGCTACCAAAACAAACCACCTCACTGCATCTGAAGAGAAGCTTGTAATAGCACCATTTCTTCAAATACTGAAATAAAAGTGAAGCAGTTAATCTAAGAAGTTCTGACAGACAAAAAGCAGTAGCAATAAAAGCTAATTGTCTGTTAGCTCCAGGTATATTTTTATTGAGTGTTTCAATCCTAGCCTAGAAGCATATATTAAGAAAAGGCTCTGCGATTTTCACAGATCAAGCAGCGACTGGAGCAGGCTGCAGTCTCATTTCTCTCTTTACTTTCCTTCTCAGCCCATTTCTCCTTCAGCTGTATGCTTCCATTTCAAGGAGCTTTTAACACCTTCATGTAGCTACTACTGAAGCTCTTCTCAGTAGCCAACAACCCAGAGTAATAAGGTAATTTCCTGATATTCCCACTTATGTCTAGCAAAGCATAGAGTTAAGGAGGAGGTCACAGTAGCTCATATGTAGAAGGAAGGGGCAGCTCATTTTCACGTGAGTTTGAGTTTTTTCAGTGACAGAAAAGCATTTTTTCTCAAGGTCAGTAGCATAATCAAGACTTTCATTAATTACTTAATGTGATTTGTGTATGGCACCTTAGATATTTCCTTGGTAGGCAGGGGAAATTTTCTGATATGCTTTTGTGTCTGATTTTGTTTAATGCAGCCTTTCTGTCTGGGCATCAAATTAGACTTTTTTTTAGATGAGATGCCCCAAGTCATCTTCCATCTTCTGTAACTCCATCCAATCTGGGTTTCTGTCAATGGACCCTCCTCATGTTTTTCGCTAATTTGTTTATTTGCCCAGCAACAACAAAATCCACAGACTTCAGTGACTTTAAGCTCCAACCCCTATCTTAAAATATCAGGGCTTTGGTTTTCCTGGTATATTTACATTAATAATTAATAACAAATCAATTTTTTGCTATTACCCTCCAATAATGGATCATGAACAGTAAGACTGTGCACAAATAAAAAAAAAAATATTTCAGATAAGTTTTATGAATCAGATAACCCTTAGTAGACCAAAGATGGGAAATGAGTTTTCCCTTTAAAAAACTCTTTGTCATAATCCACAATGATCAGCACTGTTGTGAACATACTGTATTTGGTTATTTTTATCCAGCACGTGGCAGCAACTTGTGCATCACTGCTGAAGCTATCAATTGAGCTATTAAGAAGGAAGACACACTTAGTAATCCCTGCAGTTCTCATCACAGCAGGGCTAAGTCTAACAGTGACGTTAGTAGCATCAGCACTGAATTTCTGTGCTTTTTATTACATTGGCCTTGTTTCATTAGAATTCAGCATTCTTCAGGCTTCTTACAAAATGTGTACTTTGTACTTTGCAAATTCTGTTGGCCATTGTGGGTGGACTGGTGTGGCTAGAAGACCAAGTGACAGTGTTCACAGAACAGAGGGAAAAATCAATTTAACTTTAAAATGTAAGCACTTACAGAGGCTAGAGATTAAATAATGGAGGCAGGCTCTTCTGCCTAGCATGACAGGGGGATCTGAAAGCAGAATAAGATACAGAAGAAAAACAGAGTAAGCAGCTGGAGTGAAATGCCATGTTTGTTAGGCAGGA
The DNA here is from genome assembly GCA_013401135.1 of Cettia cetti. Classification (NCBI taxonomy): domain Eukaryota; kingdom Metazoa; phylum Chordata; class Aves; order Passeriformes; family Sylviidae; genus Cettia; species Cettia cetti. The sequence goes on along the minus strand of VZUI01037402.1, from coordinate 76,874 downwards.
AATCAATAATCTTTGATGGGCAAATCTTATACAAACCTTTATTCTGGGCCTGTTATGTTTGGAAATTGCAACAGAAGAAACAAAAGCTTGTTACTTGGAAAAATCCAGCTTCTGGTTATGCACGTTTACCAAGCTGAAGATGTGCCTGGAATCATTCTTTTGCAGAAGAAAGGCAAGTGAGGAGGATTTTGCTGGTGAAGGCTGAATACATACTCCTTTGGGAACAGAAAACACATGGATTTGATCACACCTCTTTTCCTGCTTCCAAATATCTGTGCTTGCCTGAAGAGCACTACTCTCCCTGAGGTAGTTCAAAACACCAGCGTGGTCATTAACTTTTCCAAAGATAGCAATGAGGAAGCAGAAGCTCAGGCAATGCAGTGGTTCCTTATGTGACCCTGGGGAGTCCCTGGTGCATCTCAGAAGAAGGTCATTTCAGGAGATTCAATCTGGTGGAACCAGTGGGAAGTGGACCCTAGGGAGGAGCTGGATTGTAGGAGTATGTTTTCCAACCTGCTTGCTCAGATTGCAGCACTGCCAATCCCAGATGTTCGCAAATCACAAGAAAACCCTGAGAAAGGCCTGATATTGGTTAAAAACTTAAAACTCAGATTTTTAAAAATAAAATAAGTTTAGGGTGTGGTTTATTACCTTCAGGTTTCTTAGCCTTTAGGGTGCACTTGAGTCATGTTTTTAAGTTTCTCTTTGCTACTATGAGGTCTAGGAAACTTACTTAAAACCATAAGCCAAGATTCTCACCTAATCATTTGGCTGTGGAAGCTGAAAAATACAAACTTAAAAGAGGTGCAGCACTGACTGATGGGGCCATGCATATGGCAAATACTTGGGAAAGAGTATTTTCTTGGAGAGGGAGGGGAGGCAGCCTGTGAAGGGGATACAGCAAAAAGGCCTGGGAATTCAGTAGTGATAAATGTTGAGAGGAAGGCAGGGGAAGATGGGCTCTTGAGGAAAGTGAAGTTGAACATACAAATTCAAATTTGCAAAGGAGATGGGAAAGTGTTTCCTACAATGAACTCCGTCAGTTAACCCGTAATTTCTGTTCTCCGGCTGAATTTGCTTTCCCTCAGAGACTATTTGGTTGATTTACAGAGACTATGCCAGCACAAAAATGTCACCAGCTCAAGGGAGGTGATCCTGCCCCTCTGCCCAGCCCTGGTGAGGCACATCTGGAGCGCTCTGTCCAGTTCTGGGCTCCTCAGGACAAGAGAGACACGCAGCTCCTGGAGTGGCTCCAGTGGAGGGTAACAAACATGACTGAGGCACTGGAGCATCTCTCTTACGAGGAAAGGCTGAGGGAGCTGGGCCTGTTCAGCCTCAGGAAGAGGCACTGAGAGGGGCCCTCATCCCTGTCTGTGAGTATCTGCAGGGAGGTGCCAAGGGGATGGAGCCAGGCTCTGCTCAGTGGTGCTGAGCAATAGGACAGGAGGCAACGGGCAGAAAGTGATGCACGGGAAGTTCCACCTGAACATGAGGAAGAACTCCTTTACTGGGCAAGTGACTGAGCACTGGAACAGATTGTCCAGAGAGGCTGTGCCGTCTCCCTGACTGGATATATTCAAGAACCATCTAGACACAATCCCATGCCTGCTTGAGGAAGGAGGTTGGTCCAGATGACCCACTGTGGTCTCTTCCATCCTTGCCCATTCCATGATTCTGTGGTCCTGTAATTGTTACTCAGAGAAGTGGGTGCTTGGTCTGAGCTGCAGATGATTAGTGACAAGTCCAAATTGAAACCAACTGATAAGAAGGTGACCTGTGGCAGCCCTAACTTAGCTTTTCAGCATAATAATATGGTAATAACAAATCTCTTTAGAGCCTGAAGAAAGACAAAGAGCAACTGGACTGAAAAGATGATACAGTTTTAAAGTCATGAACATTTACATTTCTCAATCTTTTAAAATACCAAGTCAAGACAGGAGTGCATGAGGGTGTTGAGAGCTGTGAATTAGCCTCACTTTAGCCATGGGGTGCTTGCAAATGCAGTGCAGAAGTGTAGACAAGGCTGCCTTGCAGTTCAAACACAAGGTGAAGATTTTGGAAATTGCAGTCCTGCTGTCAACTTCATCACCACTGGCACTGTAAGGATGATGATTGTTATAGGTGAATGTAAGGAGCTATGTATGCAGACCTGAATCACTCTTCCTGTCCTTGACTGTGGAACGAAGAAATGGCGCAAAGAATTCCATGAGGGGTTTTCCTCACAATTCAGCCATCAGCCTCCTATCAGAAACCCCTTGGCTGAATGCAGAAATTGCATTTGCATTTCTTCATGCTCTGTGGACTATTTGCTCTACCCAGTGTTAGGCATATAACTTAGAGAAGTTATATGGAAGAAATAAGTTCTTGCAAGTGGTGAATGTGAGTACAGCCTTCTGTCTCCTCTTGCAGTGCAGGGGCACGTGGGCTCTAGCTGGACACTTCAGATAGCTATGTCTGGGTGTGCAAATACCCTTTTTCTCTGTCTGGAAGCATCCTTGAGTGGCTCATGGTATACAGTTGTGGAAGATCTGTCTTGTCTTAGACATTGTTGAAAAAGATTATGCTCAAAGAAAATTAAAATAAGTCAAAAGGAAACAGCATTTCCCCTTCCCCCACAATACCTACTGCATTAGGTGATGCTTTTGTTATGCTTACTGCTGTACTGAGCAAACTCCTTGCTGCACTGAGAGCTAGTTGGTATTTTGGGTTGGCTAGCTCATACTTAGCCACTTCTTCAAAGACTCTGCAGTGATGCTGCATACTGAAAAAATTGTGCAGATTAGGCACTTTTGAAAATCCCATTTGAAGGATCAGTTCAATATATTTTGTTAAGAGACTTGAAGTAAAAGAGAACCATGAAATCAAAGCCAATCTAGTATAAATATTCCACGAAAGTAAAAGTGGAGCATTACAGACATCAAATCAAAATCAAGTCAACAAATTGACTGCGTCACTGGATCAGAATGAAACCAAATTGCCAACTTGATGAAAATGCACAGTGTTTATGAACTTTGACGATTTATGAAAGCGTGTGTCTATTTAGCCAGGAATTTCAAAAAGCACATTTTCCGAGAGCCAGACAGAAATGTAGCACTGAGCTGGGTTATTTTATGGTGAAACCACCATTTCAGAGCCAGTTATCTAGCTTCCTTCTTCAGATCCTATTCCTCAGTAATGAATAAATCCTACCCCTGCCTCCCAAGTGCCATCTAGTGTAGCACAGTCTCAGAAAAGGACACTCCTGACAAGCAGAAGTTTGTTAAAAGTTATTTACCAGAACTTGCAGATGGCAATTTCAGGTGTTTCAGGATCAAACAGAAACCCCAGAAAATAAAGTAAAGAGCAATTTTATCCAGTGTTATATATAACTTCTAAGCTTCAGGAACTTTCCTTCTCACCTCTTCTCTTTCTCAGAGAAATTTGTGCATATCTGGAAATACAAGGCTACATTTTGGCACTAGGAAACTGAAGAGTATTAGAAGACCTGGGTGTCTTCTACCTAACAAAATATAGTAGATGGCTAAGACAAATGAGTGTAACTGGCTCTTGAACTCTCTTACTACTTCACACATGCAGACGAGTGGGAGAACTACAGTTGAAGAGGGAAATGGGAGTGGTCACAGCCGTATTTGAAATCAGGGGTTTCCTGCTTTTGGAAAAGACTCTTGAAATAGCCAAAGTTTTTAGAAGATCCTAAATTTCAGTCCTTTTCCAGCAATACAAGCTTCTGTCCTAAAGTCAAAGCATGTTTGAATTTTCAAATGTCCCTCAATCAGATTTGTAGTACTTTCTTCCAAGGATGAGCCTTGTAATTTGGTATAACAGGGCTCAAATGCACTTTTACACATCAGGTATCATTTGAAAAAAAGATTTTTAAATCACAAGAATATTGTGCTTTGAAAGCCACAGAAATAGGTACCTTAATAGACTCAAATGCATCGTACGGATACGTACCACTAAATAGCAGGATCACAGCTGACTGCTTTTGGGGGAACTGCCATTATCTTTGGTGAGGCAGAGGTTTCAAGATTGCACCATGCCATTATTCTGTGGAGTTCTCTCAACATTCAAAAGAGTTTTTTAAAGTAGCTGTATGGGAAAAATAAACTCCAGAACAACTTGGCAGCAAGTGGTGTTGATACTGTCAGCAAAATTAAGAAATAAAAACGTAATGTGTGTCTCATCACCTCAGCTACATTTTAGAAGTTCTTGCTTTATGTCTTAGAAATGAACCAGACACCTTCTCAGTGTGAATCTTTGTTTTCATATGCTTTATACAACAATATTTATCAATATGAAAATTTCCATAAAATCTTACATTTTATATGCAATCTGCATATAAGGTATTTTTTTTCAAAACTGTATTTTAATCTCATATTTTCACAGTACCGTTTCTAAATTTGTTATCATTCTTGATGCTCTTGATTTTTATTGTCTGAGTCACTGTTAGATGTTCAAATGCCAAAGGACCAACATATAACCAAAAGGGCAGTGTGCTTCCTGCCTGAAACCTACTGATTTGGCATCGTTTGCCCAATTTTCAAATGTAAAGATCTGATTTTTTTCCCATTTTTATTTGTTATGGTAGACAACATTCTGTCAACACTGTGGAAGAAATTGTGCATCTCAGATTCTCACCCTTCTAGCTAGCATGAGTGCATGCACACTTGCTTCTCTCTTTGAACAAGTTATTACAGCACTGACTCATGGCTCTTGTCTGTGCAACTTGGGTGACAATAACAATTTATCTCACAAGAACAGCTGAATTAATATTTGAGGTTTAAGGCATTGTGTATTTCCCATTTTATCAAGAGTACAATTAATGCTTAGCTTTTAACTTCTTTTTTCCACAGCGTATATGTATATGTGTGTATATATATATATTTTTTTTTTTTTTCAAAACTGTGCAGAACACTAGAGAGGAGGGTGACTGAAGAAATTCAGGAGAATTTGTGCCAAGCTAGAGTAACTGAAGGAGAATAAACTTTGGGTCAGTAATTTTCATTCTAGTCAAGTTCCTTCAGAGTTAGGAAAGTGTAAGGTTTTATTTATTTCTTTACTTAAGTGAAAACTCAAAGTGAGCCAGTAGAAGAGAAGCCTGCCTTGACAGATCTTTTGATTATGATAAATTTAATCAAAATTTATCTTCCACATTGAAGCTCTTAAGCTGAGTTTACTGTTGAATTTAAGTAAGAATGAACTGGAAGTTAAGAAATGTTAAATAGAAGACCATCTCCAACTTAGAAATCCCACAATCTGGAATTGTTTTGAGGGCAGAATGGCAAAATTCTGAGATAATGTCTGAGATAACTGGAACTTTAGGATTGCTTCCAACTCCAGAACACCATTTTTATATTTTAATAAAACTTGAGTTGGTCTCTTGCTTTGTTGAGCTTAGCTGGAAAACCCCCCAAAACTAAACACAGAAACTGTGCCTATATTGAGTCTTAAGGTCACAAACCTGATACTGTTTTTTCCCCTGCACAAAGTTTTGCAAAGGAAATTGCAGTTGTGTATAAAATGCTTGTTCAAAAATGGTTTTCTATAAGGGAACGTACTAAGCATAAATACAGTGCAGCAAGTTAAGTTGGAGCCTTCAGGTTAGCTTTTTTTGGAATGAATTTCCTCTGTGGCAGAGAGAGGCAGCTGAGATGAATGCTAAAGTGGGTAAAAGCTCTATTCCCAGTCTGTGATCCCAGAGATGACAAACTACAAAAATGGGGTCATATTGTAAGCCCTCAGAGCCTTTCCCTAAAACTGCAGTTATATTACAAATTTAAATAAATGCATAATTCCTGTAATATGTACCTCTAATGAATGCAAAGGCTAATTCCAGTGCTTTCTTCCTAACAGAAAATATTTCCTGTCTTTTTAATAGCAGAATATTCAGCAGATATTTACATCAGTTGATGCTAGTGGCCTGTTCCACACTGGCTGTAGTGAGGACTGGGATTCATTTCTGTTACTTTTAATGCTTGTCTTTTTATTCAGCAGAAGGTATAGAGATGAGCTTTCTTTTTGATGAGAGAGCTGTGAGTTTCTATCAGAATTAAACCTCAGGTCTGGTTGTCTCCTGCCTCCTTGTACCACCCTTTGTGTAGGTGTCACTCACCTCATCCTTCTGATCAGGGAAACAATGCTCGCAGTAGTTACTCAGGTTTTAAGTATATATATTTTTAAGAGAGTTCTATACTACGGATTCACAGACATTTCCTTAGTTTGGAAGAGGGATGTCAATCAGCAGCGTTGCCACTTTATCAACTGCTCCTATTTCCAAAATCACTTCTATTGTTACAGTCTGACAAACTACCCAAAGAGCTCAAAAAATTGCTGGCTGCAGGGGCTAATTCAGCTCCATTTTGTGGTGTTTCATTCTTTCGCCCTGCCATGATTACTGTCCTATTTTTTTTTTTATGGTTGCTAAATCACCAACTAATTACATATTATCAAAGCTGCACATAACAGTGGAGTTTGTCTCGTGGTTGATGTATATAAAAACAAGCCGGGTGAGTGAGTCACTCAGGGTACAGATGTGCCGCTCCACCTGGTGCCTGTGGTAGCTCTTATTCACGCCTTCCCTTTGTTCTTCTGGGCTCCTTTTGCTTTTTACTGCACAGCTAGAATAGGTACTGGCTGCTGTATTATGTGTGCTTTAATGTTTTTTATTATTACTATGGGAGAACAAAAACACTCATAAAGGTTTATTTTCTTTCTGGCAAAATTTCTCAGTAATGCAGTAGCTTCTTTGTCGGGGAACTTTAACCTTGGAGAATGTGACAAAGATTACTAGATGCCCACTTAGTTTCCTAACTGTTCAGGCTGTTATTTGGAAGAAATGAAAAATCACTAAGCCTTCTTCCATGCTGGTATGAGTTCAACAGTCTGCAAATATCAATGTAGAAATTTTCATGCTTATCCCTTGAGAAGTCTGTGCACATATGGTATTCTTTTTCAAATTATTTAATTAAAGCTTAAAAAGCACATGAAATCTGGAATGCTCACTTCCAAGAACACCTACCACATTAAATCAAAGTCCCCAGGTTGAAACATGGAGGGATTTAAAAAAAAAAATGTAATTTACCTTTCCTTTTTGTATTCTTCCCCCCTCTCCCCCAATTCCCTTGCCTCTATCAACAGTGAGAGACCTAAATTCTCTTTGGCAATTTACTCAATTGCAGAAGTGAACCTGTGCAGAGATGAACCTCTGCAATACTGCAATATGAACGCTTCTACCTTACAGAGGTAAAAGCAAAGGTTTTTGTTGTCTGCAGAGTCTTGTTCGTGTTGGTAGGTAGAAATTCTAAATTTTCAGGTCTCGATGTGACCTGACAGCATTCTTTCTATGTTTGTTTAGAACTTGGCAGTTGAGGAAATGCACAGCAAGGGAAAAAAGAGATTACCCACTCTGGGGTAGGAGGTTGGGAATTGCCTACTATATTCAGCTGCCACTACTTGAAAAGAGATACTGATCTTGCCAAAGCACACTACCTATAATTATTAAACCTGTCCATTTAATTTCTGGTCTGAACAAAAGGGGGGGGGGGTGGGGGGGAGGGGGGGAAAGACAAAATCAAAGAAAAACACCCACCCTTGGTAATGAGATCATAACTATTTTCCAGAAAAATGTGATTTCCTTTGCCAAGATGCTTACCTTGGTACCTGAGTACATGGGGAACAAATCCTGGATTTTCAATGGGCTGTTCTCAAAGGAGCATGTGGAGCATGTGGAGCTACTGCTGGTTTTGCCATGAACACCCACAGCCTTCTGTGAGAATGTTGTTCTACCAGAGCCCCTCTCTCTGCCTCATGGGCATGGGCTGGCAGGTTACCCTACAGTCTACAGCCCTGTCTGTGGTGTGCTCTGCCTGGTGGGCTGCTTCTGTAATAATCAAGCCAGCTCACAAAGAAATGGGCTCAATTTCTCCCGTTTCACATGTGAATTCAATAACTTCTGCCTTGTGCTGTCTTTTGTGCATGGTCAGAAAAGATCCATGTTTTTCAGCTCCAGCCTTTATAGCTCAAGTGTGTTTTTAAAGAGAGAAAATGCAGCAGTGGAGCCACATCTGCTCTCTTGCCAGACCTGCTCCTGATGTTCATATGGACACGCCCAACCTGGCTTGAAACAGGTGATAATGTAACTGTGGTAGCCCACAGCCAAAGCCTTGTTGCCAAGCCTCTGGCTCCCTGGGCAGCTGCAGAGCTTGGTATTTTGCTGCCATGGATGCCTGCCCGGCAGGGCTTCGAGCAGGGGTCCAAAGACTTCGAGCAGGGGTCCATTATGGTACACACAGGCTTTTGTCACAAGCAAGTAACAAAACCTCTAACTACGTTTGTAGGGTTATATACATAAATACAAGAAAATGCAAGTCATTGAAATCTTGCATTTCCACAGGATTCCTCATTCCCCCCGCCTTGTTTTCCCCTCTCAAAATATCCCTCTGGAAAATATGCAGCTAATTGCAGCTTGTCAAATTACTGGGGAACTTTGGATAGCTTAGGCAATTAACAGAAGTTTCATCTTGATTACTTTGTGCAAGTTTTGTACAGAAACAGCGCACTGAAGGCTCGTTTTAGGGAGAACACTATTATATCAATGTAGGTGGCAATTTCTTTCTGATACAGTAACTTTTGTTTTCAGTGAGGAAAACTCCATGACTGCCTCTTCCAGCTGTGAAATCTGATGATTCTTAAAGTGGGGGACCCTTAAAACTGGGATGTGAGAAGTAAATAATTACCTTCAGTTATAGGCAGTGCTGATTTGTAGAAGTAAAGGAATCGTTAAAAGCTGTAAACAGAGGGTTCTACTACTTCTTTCCTTATTCTGTGTGTCGTGGCCAGATGGACCCATTTGGTTGAGGGAACCTGGCCATGAAAAATGCTGTTCTACAACATTCACCTGACAGTGACAGCCCAGAGAAAAATAGGTTCAAACTTGCATCAACAGTCCTTGGATTATTTTCATGTGAATGGCAGAGTGAAATAATTTGTGATTGCAGATAATGGCATGAAGCAATTACCAGAAATATGGTATTTTGGCCCAAGGAAATTCGTGTTCAGGCAATAATTTCAAATGTTTTAAATTCTACACTTCTGTAGTAGGTGACACAAAATCCTTTTTTGGTAATGATTATATCACTAAGTCTGTCCTTGCATGCCCTTCCTTGTTAGCTATTCAAGCATTAAAAAGATTTATTAACCTTGTCTTAGTTTCAGTAGCCTCTTTTTTTTCTACTCTTTTAGTTTGCAGTATTTGACATGCAAAATATTATGGCTTTTTAAACCAAGAGCTCCAAGTAATGAACTACTGCATTTAAGAATGAATAGGTGGCTTTACTCTTCTCACTTGGACCTGGAGAAGTCTGTACAGTTACAGAAACCCCAGCATTTCCATTCTGGGTCAGTCTAGTTCAGCTACTAGCAATGAAGTTGATAATATTAGATGTTCCAGAGGTATAAGCAAGATATTTCAAGATGAAAGTATAAAGCAATTAATTCTTTAATAATACACTAAGAATAATGTGTGGATGCTTATTCTGAAAATATAACAACTTAAATTAATAAATAGACTTTCACCAAGCCTTGAAAGAAATTCTAGTCCAAAGGAGTAGCACCTTTCCTTTATAGTGTAGAAAAAGGATATATTGAGTTACTTTCTCTAAAAATCCATTATTAGATATACCTACTGCATATCATCTTTTTCATTTCTCTCTGTAAATCTTTACAGTCTGTCTTCTTGTGGATAGTCTTCCAGTTTCTTTATTCTTTCAAAGTATATTTTCAGAACCCTTCCGGTATCTAACTTTTTTTAATAACATGAGAAATACAGCATTCCATATACAACACTGAAAGAAAATAGAATAAAAATGTCAGTAATTTTTTGCTCATTCTCTGTGCTCTCTGCATTTTGCATCCTTTCATAGCTTCTGGGTTACACAGGTGACTCCCAGGTTTTTTGTTGTTTTTTTTGTTTGTTTGTTTTTGTTTGGTTTTTTAATACTGCTACTTAAATTATGTGCATAATATTTGAGGAAATTAGAATCAAAATGAAACAAGAACAGAAATTGAAATCAGAGGAACAAATAAATGGAGCTGCAATAAATGACCAGAGAAAAAGTAAAGAGATCAGTCAACAGAACCCAGGCTTTTCTATTATTAATACTTTCTGGAATAAAAATAAATTTGCTTTCAGGAGACATGCCTCAAAACTTTTACCTGGTGTAAATCTTTGTTCCATTGCCTCCATTGGGAGTGGGGAAGCTGTGCAGGGACATGCACTGGACACAGCCCTTTCAGCAGCTTTTCCAGCCTGAAGAATTACATATCTGCAGGAGAGAAGCAAGCTGCAGTTGGTCATTGTGCAGGGAGAGGAAAGCCAGGGGTCACCTTTGCCTCAGCCAGTTTTTTACATGACTAGAGGTGGCAGCAGTCTCTAGCAGCAGGAGGGAAGATGCTGGTGGGAAGCCTGGGTGTCCTGGGCTCCTCAACCACAGCACACACCCAAATGTGCCTCAGGTACAATTGCAATGTTTACTCTTGAAGGGTGTAAGTGACAATTCCCACGCCTGAGGTTGTAGTGTAAGTGACAATTCCCATGCCTGAGGTTGTGGAGGTCTAATCAGTGCCCAGGGAGGCAGCCCCAGGCTGTGTCCCCCCCCACCCCCACCATCCCAGTGATCACAGCTGTGGTGTGGTGTGCATTGGTGTATGTCTGCACCACAGGGCACTCCTCAGGCATGTTCTCAATGAGCCTGCAAGTGCTGGAGTGTTTCCCTTCCTGGAAGTGTGGGCAGCTCTGCATCCTGGGATGAGCCTGGTAACCCCTACTTTGCACAGCTCCATGTTGACGAACTGGGGAGCACACTGTCATCTGAAGTGCTACTGCAGCTGGCCTTCGTCAGGAAAGAAACTCTGCTTTGGGGTGAAAAATGTGAGGTCACTTATTTTAGTTTCAGCTTCAGCCTCAGAGAAATGCAGTGAGTTAGCTGAGCAGCACACAGGGCCTGGCACTTTTTTGCTGCCCTTGGGAAGACACCTTGTGGTGGTGGGGGAGTTCTGGAAGCACCAGACTTTCTTTCCTGGTACTGTTTGGGGCAAGGCTGGCATTGTGGGGTCGAGGGGAAACTCTGGTCCACAAGGCAGGAGGCTGCCTTCAGACTACAGAAAGGGAGGCACATCATGTGCCTACTATGCCTGCAGCATATGGGAATAGAAATGTGGGAAAACACACACAGAAACACAGAATATCCTGAGTTAGAAGGGACACACAAGGATCATCGAGTCCAACTCCTATGCCTGCACCCAAGGGTCATACCATGCACCTGAGAGTATTGTCCAAACTCTGTCAGGCTTTGTGCTGTGACTACACCCTGGGGAGCCTGTTCCAGTGTCCAGATATCCTCTGGGTGAAGATTTAAACCTTCCCTGACACAGCTTTGGACCATTTCCTTGGGTCCTGCCGGTGGTCACCACAGAGAAGAGCTCAGTGCCTGCCCTTCCACTTCCCATTGCGAGGCAAATGCCATGAGATCTCCTCTCAATTTCCTTTTGTCCAAGCTGAACAAGTCAAGGGCCCTCAGCTGCTCCTCATACAGCTTCCCCTTGTGGTCCTTCACCATCTTTGTTGCCCTCTGGATGCTCTCTAATTGCTTAATGTCTTACTTTGTGTCACCCAACATTGCTCCCAGCACTGGAGGTGAGGCTGCCCCAGTGCAGAGCAGAGCAGGACAATCCCCTCCCTTGCCCAGCTGGCCATGCTGTGCCTGATGCCCCCAGGACAGGGTTGGCCCTCCTGGCTGCCAGGGCACTGCTGGCTCCTGTTCAACTTGCCAGTGACCAGGACCCCCAGGTCCCCTTCCACAGAATTTCTCTCCAACTTTTTGTTTCCCAGTCTGTATTTACCTCAAGGGTTGCCCTGTAAAAAACTAGGAATTCTCCTCCTACCCCAAATAGGACACTAGCATGAACTATAGCAACACATGCTCTAATACAGCTGTCTGCCTCAAGTGTACATGGCATGCCTGGGTAGATGTTATTTCATGACAACCTGATAGCATCTGTAAATTTTCTTTGGATAACAGGGTCGAGAAGCCATTCTCCCAGCTGTGGATGAAGAGCTGAAAATATGTGCACATATTGCTTATGTGCTGTGGATGTGTTAAAGTGCTTTTTTCCCTCCCAGGAATGATGTATCATGACAGGGTGGGGATGCGATCAGTCATTGGTGTTACTGTTAGTTTTACAATAGTGATCTTTTGATATTTGCTCTTAAACTGTCACATATTTTTATTCCATCTTCAACAGGTGTTAATCTCTTTGCAGAAACAGCTGAGCATTTGGCTTTGCTCAGCTGTTTCTAATCAGAGCCAAAGGCAGTCCTGAAGCAATCATAGTCTTTTTCTTTTTGAATTGTCTATGCATATTTGAAAAGAAATACTGCATTTCTGTGCAGCTCTAGCTAAATGCATGTCTTCCTCTGCCTCCATAATACCTGTTTAAAATAATACAGAACCAACTGGAACCCAGTTGGCCTATTTTGCTCTTTCAACACACACTGAAATGTCCGGGGAACAGACACAAAGTAGGGGAGGAGCCAGCCAGTGAGCCTCCCCTTCATTCTGATTTGCTGCAGGGACCCTGTGCTCTGCAAGGTGGTAGGGATGGATGGGCAAAGTCCCTGAAAGATGAAATCATCTGTACAGTGGTGGTGGTGTCCATGCACAGTGCAGGCAGCATCACTGACTTTAATAACTGGAGGTTAACATTCAGCAAAACACCTCTAATAACCTTGGAAGATAATCACATGGAGAGCAAAGACTATATTGCATATCTGCTGCAGAAACACAATCTGAATCCAGCAGCTGAGGTGATATCTGTGCCTTGCTGAGCTTGCAACTGACTTTGGGGGTGCCACTGCCTCCTCTCCCTGACCATGGCTTTATCAGAGAGAACCTTCTGGGATGGCCTTTTAGGCTTTGGCCACCCAAAGTAATTTCATCAGGCTGTACCATGTGCTTATTGTCAGTATGATTAGTGAATTTTTGCCTTTAATGTAACTAACAATTAATGGTTTTTATAAGTCCCATCAGACATTCTGGTCCATCATGGACTCACATTTGAAATGTCTGCATTTGAGGACCACGTTGTTACAGGAACAAGGCCTGATCTAGTAGAGGGATACTTGACTATCTGTGACTCTCATATTGCTTTACAAAGGAAATTCCAGAACATAAATCCTGGAAAGTCACAGTAAATGTCAAACCCAGAAGAAGTCCAAACACATAATGGTATTAAAATGCACATACCTGAGAAATGTTATTAATTTGGTTTCTAAAGCAGAGAATGCTGGTAAGCATTACTTAGGCATTCCTTTCTATTCATCAGGAAGCAGTCCTATAGACAAAACCTGGAGGAAGGCTATATCAGTGAAATGGCTAGTGGTCCTGTGGCAAAACAAATCCTCACTTCTCTCCCTTTCCCTCTGCAGCTGCTCTATCCCTGCCATCTGAAATGCTTTCTTTCTTTCCTTAATGTTGTAACCCAGAGCCAGTCCTGGTGGCTGCAGAGCCCTCGAGGTGTCCACAAGGAGCTGGGGAGAAGGAGGAAGCAGTGTCCAGGGTGCAGGAGGTCTGGCACTGCTGGATCACTCTGCCCTGAGCCCAGAGGGAATTTCCCTGTCATTCACCCTTACCAGGTGTCCTTCATATAAAAAATATCCTCCAAAAATTACAACAGTAAAACGTGTAGTATTTGTGTTACTTCTCAGGGTGACAGGGAGATGGAGGGACTTACTGCAACCTTGAAAACATCCTAATGGCTACAACTATTTCTCCAGATCTAGGGTTTTCTTTTTTGCACCAAAGAGATATGGTTATAGTCAAAGCCCCTATATTTTTTAACTTTTATTTAACATATTGTAGAATCATCTCTATAATCTTTGCATTCTACATTACAGTGTGTTACATATCTACAGTATTGTTAATGAAGTCTAATTTTTGTTACATTCTGTCACATGGGGGCTGTTTCATGTGAAGTGCAATAAGGGGACAAGGGGAGTATAAGATACCCTCCGAAAGCTCTGAGAGACAACAAGACAAAATACCTAGTAAGTCTTGCAGTTAGAGCAGCAAATTTGGTGGGCTGTGCTAGAAGGGCTGCTCAAGGGTTAGGGAATCTGCATTCGGTATCAACATCGGAGGAGCCCAAGCTAATGTGGAACAAACTGTGGCAGCTAGCTGCAAGATGACAGGCTCTCTGTGGCAGTGTGGGAAGTACAGACTTTTGGGCCAGGCCTGTTTGCCCTTGACTGTGAAATCTGCCCTCGTCTACTCTCCATGCAACCTCATTTACTCATGAGGATCATACTTACTAAGTCAATAGGTAAGGGCTTGAAGGAGCAGGGAGAGAAAGAAAATGATAAGCTTTTGACAAATGCGGGAAGCAAAGCGGGAAGCAAAGAACAAAACTGGGAAAGCTTTGAAGAACGAAACAATATTTGCTTGTTTTCTTCTTTAAAAATTAAACTGGGAAGTCTAATTATTTTGCTTTGTCAGTTTGTAGATATTGAAAAAATAGGCAAGAAATGAAAATGTGTTTCTGCAATCAAGGCTTTTTCAGCAGTTTTAAAACTAGAGTGGCTTCTGATCAAGTGTCAAAAGAAACATGTTACTTACTGTATACTGTCAGAAAGAGAATTTCCCAAATCTTATTTCTGCTCTGATGTTGTACTTGCATATGCTAAGAAAAGAAACGAAAATGAAACACCGGGGAGAACACATAGGGTTACTATTCTACAATAGGCAGACCATTGGACAAATCAATATCTGAGTTTCTATTTGCTTTTCCTCTTCCCTAGATCAAATAAAGCTATTAATTAGTGTTATTTGTGGTGCTGCTGCCCTTTGCAAAATATACTCATTAGAAATACTTCTTGGTTCAAATAGTGCTTCATAAATTGTTCTCAGATGAAGTTTGCAAATGAGAAAGAGTTTGAAGCAAAAGTACATAATGTCCAAGAAGCAATCAGAAAATAATAAATAGAAAAATATTTATCTCTAGGACATGTGTAGCACAGTAACATTATTATACTTCAAGCCTAAACAATAAAATGAAGAAAATCATTAAGTAGCTATTAGGATTACCTACAGCAACTCTAGAGAGTTGGATACCTTATTTGAAAAAGCAGTATTATAAAATCACACCAAATTCCCCAGCTCAGACTGAAGTTCATTATGGGCCTTTGTGCACACACCCATCTGTGGGTTAAAAAGAGGCTTTACTACACAGCCCTTTGTGCTGGAGAGTGCTGGTCATGGTCATGCAACACCTCAGAAATGGGGCCGGGGCAAATTCCCTGAAATCTGTTTCTTTACCGCTTGAGCAGCTGTCTTGGGATGGCTAGACACAATGAAGTGCTGTACATAATTATTTTATCCATGGCTGAATGATGGCCAGCTTTGCTGGAAAGCCAACAGCTGTTTGATGGTGAATAGTCACATGCTCTACCAGTCCATCGAGGAAAGGGATAAAAACATAATCCAGCTGATGTCTTAGGTCAGAGTTGAATAACCCAATTTGGACATAAGTCAGAACAAAGAAGGCATCCTGATGGGTTAATTTTTACCATAAAGCCTTTAGTAGCACCAGGGATGCCCTGGTGATGCCTTTCACCCAGGTGGCTTCTGAGGTGTGCAGTGTCTCAGCAATATTTGTGCTGGGCACTTGGCATAGAGCTGTTTAACAGCTGTGACATTCCTCTGAGTATCCTTTTGAGACTCAAACATTTCATATATAATGTCTTGCACTGTATTTGCATTCTTAGCAAGGCTCATTGCTCTGTGTTTTCATAGTAAAATATGTGTTCCCCAAATCTGGTCACTGCTACAGGGTTTATTAAACATTTCTCTGTTGGTTTTGCCAGAAAGTCCTGGAAGGGATGTGAGTGAGTCACATCTACAGTCACCTTATAGGCTGGTCTCTGTGCGGGATGCCAGAAGGGACAGGGGAAGAGCCTCTTCCCAGCTCCCAGAGGCAGAATGGAGAGGATGAGCAGGGCTGTCTGTTGACCCGTGGCTGCTACAGCTCCGAGGCTGGATGCTGCCCTGTTCCCTGGGCCAGGGGCCAGTGGCGGGGACAGCCACTTGCATGCCCTGCAGCACACCGTGGTGTTTAGGACTGCAGCTACTTTTAGGAGGCCTGTTTTGTTCTGATAATACTAATTTTTGTTTTTCCTAAACTCAGTCTTGTATTTATTCATATATCAAATCCTTTTCTTATGAACTGTAGCATAAATGATGTACATGAAATCCGCAGTCCTCTTTCCCCAAGAACTTGAACTCCTTATGGCAGCCGGTGTCCAATGCTGCCATCTTCTTCCTTCCCTTCTCCTAGTGTTGCATTTGGTTGTCAAAGCAAAGCATAGAAAGGCAGCCAGGTTGTGAACCCTTTTAACAATGTGATGGATCCTACTTCTAATAAAATTTACTGTCTGTAGTGTCTAGAGGAAGGAAAAGCCTGACTTTCTTCTGTCTCTTCTCTTTTATTGCCACCTGTCCTGTCTCAAATTTCCTTTCAAAGTCTAGTGGTTTGGATTGTACTCCTGTTCTTTTGTCCCAGAAGGTTCTGGCTTTGAGGAAGGAAACTAATTTCTGGTACCTGTATATGTGTTTCATTTACAAGGTGTAATGAGAGGCCCTACTTTCAGTTTCTGATTCATGCTGTCAGATAGTGTCAAGTCCTTAACATGACAGACGAGTAGGACAAAAGCAGGCTGCTTGAAGTTTATTAACTAGTCTTCAAAAAATGAATCTTCCAGAATTTAAAAAAAACCCCAAAACACTAACCATTCATAGAGTAAGAATCATACACCCAGAAAGTAGTGAAAATTCACCTTCCAAAATTTCCATGGAAATGTAGCACCTTGTGATACAGAGACTGTGTTTCTCATACATTATTTTTTAAATTGGAACTAAGAAACTTTATATTAAAGCAACTTTAAGGCTAATATAAAACATAGACTCATCTGTTCTCAGGAATATCTCTGAAAAATATTGGCATCTGGATAATTTCCCGTTTTGCTTATTATCAGCTAACACATATCAGAGTGCTATCAGTGTGAATAAAATGTCTTTCCTTTGAGAGAAATGATTTAAAAAGTATGATTGGTGGTTTAGAGTGACAAAAAATGGGAAAAGACAATCTGCAGCATCGTCATTAAAGAAAAAAAATCACAGCAATTAAAGAATATATTATTCTCCAAGGAAAATGTTAAGACAAATGGGACAAATAGTCCACATTTTGCAAAGGGAACATTTGAGGTCTTTCAGTGTTTTATACTAGTTGTCAATAATACTTCAAAATAATTTATTTTTCTCATATTCTGTAGTATGGGTTACTTCCTAGTTCTGTTCTCCTGGTCCAGGATCCTGGATGAGAAGAAATACAGGTTTTATCAGCAAACAAAGCTGAGAAATTTGTCACCTGAGCAATGAATTACCTAAAAAGAATTGACTAAGATGGTGTAGGACACTGCAAATGTGCATGCTGCTGTAGAGCTTCATGTCAGTAGAGGTATCAGGCTGCTTTTAATTGGATGCTGTATTTCCATAAGGGCCTGCAATCTCAATACAAGAAGGCAGATCTTGTATTGAGATTGAATTTCTTTACATTAGCATAAAAATGGATGACTTTTGATCTTTTCCATGCAGCGTACAGAAGCATTTTCACAAAACCCAGGATCCAGTAACTGAATCACAGTAGAAAATAATTAGAAACGGAAACACCCTGCTGGGTTATTGAGTTCTTTCCTCTTAAAATGCAAATATATTTCCTGTGATACATATTTTTTCTTGTGAAGTTCACTCTTGAATCATACTTCATGACCATTGCATCATTTTCCTGTGCATATCATCCCACAGATTCAACTATTAAGTGCCTCACTTATGTCTCATTAATCTTGGTTTTACCTCTTGACTGTATCCTTGTTATCATGTTCTCTAAGAATTAAGGAGAGCTGTGGGAAAATCTGTTTGCATGAAATGACATTTAGATTTCTCCAAAACTGCAAATGTAACATTTTTGAGGTTCAAATATGTTTTGCTAACCTTTCACGTTTGGTTCATCTTTTGAATTTTTTCATTTCTGATCAGGACGAGAATCTGAAATAGCAAAATACATCAAGAAAATTATTCCTATGGTATTTTGGGACAGAAAGAAAATTAGCACTCATAAAGTATCCCTTCTGTCTAGGTACTTTTTGAGAACCAGAAGGAAAATTAATTAATTTTATGTTCTTCTGAATTCCCGTGAAATTATCCCAAGTAGTGTTTAATTTGGTGGGCTGTTTCCCATATGGTGGACATTAAATATGACCTATTCTTCAGAGCAAACCTGAAAAATAGAAATAAGAAATATATATATAATCACAGACATTACAAGTATTCAAAATAAACTTTATCCTCTTAGTTTGGAGATTCTAATTTGACAGCATTCTTGGAGAATAGTGTCTACTAATAATCCTGGAAACAGTTGAGAGAATAAGCTAGAAAATGACTGGTGTGCATTCTTGTTAATTTAATAAAGTATTTTAAAGCTTGTTCTGTACAAAGTAGCTCATAAGTCTGTTACCTTAATAGGGGAGAATGACCATGCCATGGCTCAGGAAAGGAAGTCCCTAAGGTGCAGACAGGCACAGGAGTCACCACCTGGAACTGAGGGAAGGTTCAGACAGACATTGCCATGGAAACCTGACCCAGTGGCATCCAGAAAGATATTGTGACCACTCACCAAGTCATGCAATTACTAAGAGTCAGCAGAGGCAGGGGTCTGCCCTGCAAGAGGATTGCCCATGGAGAGCAGAGGAGGACTCTTGCTGACTGCTTCATACACACATTATGAAAAATATTACTTTATTTAGAAATCCCCGTGGCTCTTCTGTAGGCCAAACAGCTACTCACTTCAGGTCTGAGTAGTGGCTCCAAATTAAGGTCCTGTCTCTGAATTATTCATCAGTGTTAGCTTTATTTCTCCAGCTCCCTGTGAACATTTTGGGATCCTGGGAGTGAGTGATTTGATATGCCAAAGTCTTACCTAACCCTCTGTGCAGGGGGATACATTTCATCTCCTCTTGTCCTGAATGCAGCAGCTCACAAAGGAAGTTTTGGGACACCTATTTTTGTCCCTTTGTCCAGCCACACTTGATAGTGAATAGGATCAAATTTAATGGAGGTGATAATTGCTTTTTCAAGTCACTGTATTTTTCTTTTTAATTTCATTGTTGGCTAATGATCTGTCTATTTTTTCATCTTGCGTGTCTACAGGGCTGAAGAACCGTTCCTCAAATTGCTCCTAGGTGAATACATCAGCAAGTGGCTACTTCCTAGGCATTTTATGATACTCCACAACTAATTAAATCTATTTCAGGAGATATAAATCAGGAAGGATTTTTTTCTTATCCAGCACTTTGAAGTTGCATATCTGAAAACTTGCTACAAACAGGAAGGAAATGCCTTTATCCCTTTGTGACCAATGAAGCTTCTTTTTTGATGATTTTTTGTTTTGTAGCTCAGGTGTGTGCCTCGTAGACCAGACTGACATTGCTATTATTGGCCTTGCTCACAGGGGCTGTCCTAATCCACTAAGTGTTTTGGACATTTCTGGCTTGTGGACAGTCTCTGCAAGCAACAGAGATTTTTGTTATTATGTATACTTTTCAGCTGGGAACACAGACCTATTGCATGACACAGAAAGGCTGTCAGACAGCTCAAAGTTCTGACTTGGGGAGTGCTTGACATGACAGCTTTGCTTTTGGTCTGAGCCCTGTCCAGGCATAGAAAACATATAAAGTCATGAGAGTTGAAAAGTGATACTTTTGAAATGATGCAAAATGGACTTTTACTTGCAGGTCCAAAGATGACAAGTGTTCTCTGGTCCAGTAGTGGCTTTGACAGTTTTTCTTGAAGAAAACATCTTGTTAGGGGCCACTGCTTTCTTTTTTCGGGGTTTTCCTGCCTGAAAGTGGGGAAATGGCAAGCAGAAGAACAGGCAGAGTTCATATCTTGACAAAACTATTGCTACCTTCCTCATTTCCTGTCTTCCCTGTCTTCTGATGTGTGCCAAGCTATGCCACTCATTCATCATTTACAGTACCTCAGTAAGGTAGCATAACCCCCTGTGGATTTTATGGAATCTGGAAGGCTTATGTAAAATTGTTGGACAAACTTCTCCAAAATGTTGTTAGCCCACATGTCCCAGCATGTCTTCCACTAATATTTGGCATTCATGTACAGATACAGTCCCTCTTTTGTAATTGCGCACTTCAAGCTCAGGCATCTAAATGTTCTCACTAGATGATGGATGCATTTTTTTGTGTTTGCAGAAACACAGTTGAGGGTGGCATTCTTTTCTTAGTCAGTCATCTGAAGATGGAGAAATGAAATGCAAATTATTACTTACATTTTTTTTTGTGTTTGTATGTCTAGAAAACTAATTGTGGGAGAATTCACTTTGATAATGACCTATAACCAAAATTTTCTGGTCATTAAAATGTAAGGAAATTTGGGATATGGGATATGAGAAGTAGAGAGACCAGACAATGGCAGCCTTACTAGGCAACAGAAAAAGCTGATGTTAAAACAAGGAAAATTTCCTTTGCCCTCTAACTTAGCGAAAGGGAACCTTGTTCATCAGTATTTACAAGTAGTAAGTCCATTATGCAAATAGCTTATATTGGTTTACTGCTGTTTTCTTCCAGTTCTTTCTGTTCTGATAAAAGCTACTGATATATAAGCACAACGTTGAAAGTCCTGCAGTTATCGAAACTGGAATTTGTTTTAAACCTTTTCCTGTGGGGCAGAGACATTTTCTTTCTTCTCAGATTTATTATTCTGTTTAGCATCCCCTTGGTTCTGACAGTACAAATGTTAGTGGGATCATATTGAAGAGTGGATCAATGAGGTGAGAAAACATCACAGGCAAAACCAGGTCACCAGGACTTCTCTGGTGACCCCCAAATGAGGATGATTAATTTTTGCAGAATCACCCAATGGGGTGGTCCTGCTGACACTAATGGGGAAGACAAGTTTTAATTATGAAACCATTTAGGAATACAGTGAAGCAACAGATTAAGTGGAGGTGACTGAGTCAGTGACTTTTCTTCAGAAGATTCAGACAGCAGAAGAGAGGATCTGGGGTTAATTAACTCCTAACCAGCAGGCTGTGAGTGCTAAGAAGGGAGGAAAGCATAGAGCTACTGACTCCTGGGGTAGGAAGGAGAAAAAGCAGCAAAATGGAGACCACAGGTGGGCAGAAAGCTGGATTCAGCCGAATCAGAGGCAATCTTGCTCAGGGCCCTCAGAAAGCAAATCTGGGTAAAAGGACCTGAGGTGAATTGTGTGTTGCTGACAAAAACAGTATGAAGAGCACAACTACAAACCCTGCCTGTGCTAGGACAGTGAGGAAGGGTGGTGAGAGACCCACTTGCTGAATCACCATCTTTTCACTTATCCAAGCCCAAGAAACATTTGTACAGAAAATGGAAATTAGGTTGACTTAGATTAGCATGAATATAAAAAGTCATTACAGACAAAATAAGAGGGCTCTACTATATGGTTTGATGGTTACAAAGACTGCTTTGAAAATGAGCAAAAATAGGATGTGTATAAACAACACCAGAAAGAAAATTATTGTACTTGCCTCACCCTGTCATTTGATTACTTTTTTTCTGTTGCTCTGGAGTATTTTCTGAACTCTTTCTTTACCTTCTCATATCCCTGCCTTTTTTAAAAAAATCATTTCCTGTCATATTACTATATTAGTTTTGGAACAATGGGACAGACTTTGCTACAATGAAGATGGAAAAAGAATCCAAAAATGAGAAAAACAGTGAGAAAAATATGGAATTCTTAGTTTAAATCTCAGAGAAAATGGGGTTATTTAAATTAATAACCACTTGCAAAAGCAGGGCTCCCTTATAATGTACCCTCTGTAGGGGTGAAATGCGCAGTGTGCCCCTATAAAATTTCCAAATTCCCCAGAGCAAAGCAACACCTGACATGCTGATGTATCTGAACAGCTTAAAACTCCCTGCTGTCTGCCCCCTTAAAATGTGCTCCTAAGGTAAATACATGAGAGAAGGGATGAGAGAAGAGGTGCTCCAAGAGACTTCTGTCTCAGCTGGAGTTGACCCCTGAGGGAATACCAGGGTTTCTTAAGGCTATTGCCCAGCCATCTGAGTGAACAGTTCCATCACCCAGCCTGTAAGAGAATTCAATTCAACCTGAGTTTAATCTTCCCTAAAAGCAGGTCTTGGGACTCCCTACCTATTATCTGTGACCTCCTTTGTAGTTTTCAACTATTCTCTGGTTATCTTACTTTTGCTTAACCCTCTACTGCATCCTTTTCTCTCCAGACTTGCCTTCACCTCTTTCCTGCTGTAATGACTTTCTCTGTGCTATGCCTGCTCATTTTTTTTTTCTTTGAATTGCCTGGATTGCTCTCTCCTAGATGTGTCTTTTCTTAGAATTACATATTTTATTCTTTCATCCTTCACCTTAGGTACAGCTTAGTGTTCTTTTCTTCTAAGCAGGTGCTTAGCAGGTTAAGTTCGGTTGCTAAAGTTCAGACCGTGTGAAGAGAGCATTGATTCTTACTGGGTGTGGCTATTCAATCAGCTTTTTAGTGGGAGAACTTCAGCTGGTTCCTTATATCCTTCATTGTTTGGTAATAGGGAAGGTTCTCACTTCATGCACATGTATTTGAAGTCAGCACAGAGACTTGCATCCTAGTCACTAATGATGTTTCAAAATCTTTCTTGCTATATCCATTACCAGATCACATTTTTTTTCAGTGTTCGGTGGAATGTGTATTCTACGGAATTTTTAGTCATTTCTTGGTGTCTATGTAAAACAATCTGTTCATGGCATTTGAATAATTTGGGGACTGAGAAAATTTTAAATAATTGTCACATCAATGGCAATGAAAGTGAAGCAGAAGCTGTGAATAAGAATCCTTATCCCGTTTTCTATTTTGACAAAAGAATTAAAAAATGCCTGCAAGTGCAAGCTGAGTGTTGCACTTCTGTTTCTTAAGAAGCTCCCTTTCTTAAGTCGTCAGTGTTGCTAATTATTTCTCTCTAGTAGTTTGTATCAAACCCCTGTCATGTATTTCTTGTTCACTGTTCTACCTATGTGGGGAGGGGAAGAAAAAGCTCATTAGATGAGTCACACACCCTGAAAATGTAACAGTGATTTGAGTTGGGGCAAAGGCTTCCCTCAAATGCACCCTCTTCTGCTCCTTCAAACACCTCATTGCTTGCTCGTTATTAGATGCCTGCAAATATCTGAATGTATGTGATATGTGTATATAGCACAGATGGTTGTGGAGGCCTGCATTCTGAGGTACATTAATTTACACAAATATGATGGTGGTATCCTTATAGCAGCCTTTCAGTACCTGAAGGGGGCCACAAGAAGGTCAGAGGGGGACATTTTACAAGGGCATGTAGTTAGAGGACAAAAGGGGATGACTTCAAACTGAAAAAAGGAAGGTTTCAATCAGATATTAAGAAGAAATTCTTTACCATGAGAGTGGTGAGGCAGTGGAACAGATTGCTAGGAAAGCTGTGGATGCCCCATCCCTGGAAGTGTTCAAGGCCAGGCTGGATGGGGCTTCAAGCAAGCTGGTCTAGTGGAAGGTGTCCCTGCCCATGGCATGGGGATTAAAAATTTTTGATCGTTAAGGTTCTTTCCACCCCAAACCATTCTGTGACTGTATTCATGATTATTTTATTTGTGTCATTCTTGTCTGCAGTAGCAAAGCTCTCTAAAAAGAAAACTAGAGGCGGGAGAAGTGGACAAGGAGAGTGCTACCTGATGACCCACTGATGCTCTCATTATTCTTGGCTAAAGTCAGAAGATGAAAGGAAAATAATGAAACTTTTGTTTCTTTTCTCAGGGGTTATATACCAGGAGGTTATGTGGCTTCAGTTCCTGCTTGTATTACAGAGACATGACTGATCTTGAAGGATCCTTGTTACACAGTTTCTTATAACATTTGCATTTATATATTTTTCTGGGAATGTTTGTTAAACATGAAACTAATTTAAAAATGTTTATTTAAAGGGAAAAAATTATAAAACATTTAAAAGGTCAGTTTTGATTTCAATTCTTGAGCTTTTTATTTGATTTTTTTTCCTTTTTTAAAAAAGTTTATATTTTCATTCAGATGTATTTACTTTTTTTTTTTGTCTAAGCTTTTATCAATATTAGAGAAAAAAATGATCTACAAATTGCTCCTATAATAATAAGAGTAAATTACTCCATCTTACTCAGGGCCCCAGCTGTCTTACCAGTGCTTTCCATCAGATGAAAGAATGCAAGTTATATTGTTATGCTTATTAAAGTAAGAATAATGCTGAGTTTGATCTCAATATTAAGTAATACACAAGCAAATTTCAAGAAGCAGTTGCTGTATCTAGAGGGGCAAAAGGCAGGAGGTGTGGGTGAGTAAAATTGCAGAAACTCTGCATTGCGAAGGATGCTCCTACCCCAAAGCCTTGAGGCTCATTACTACACCTCTTGCCACTCAGGATGGCAAAAACCTGCCAAAATCTCATGGTTTGATGAAAAATCACATCTTACAGCAATTTAACTTTTCTGCCCTACCTGGTCTGTCTCTGAAACCTTTAGTTGTCCTTAAATGTATCTCCAGTGTATATTGTTTCTCACCTCTGTCTAACAATCAGATGCATTTACTCTATAATTCAGAGGTCTAATGCATTCTACTTTTTGTGCCTGTCTCTGTTGTCTCCCCTCTGATCTCTCAAGTGCTTCTTACTTTCCTCTGTCCTGCTGCTGGGACAGGGTGCTTTTGCAGCATTTCTGGGCAATCTCCTTGTGTAACACCCCACTCCCCAGTGCCTCCTACCTCCTGCACCTCTATTAACCTTTCCTGACAAGATTGGCTTCCTGTGCCTCTCCTTCATGAAATGACTCTTATGGAGGGGAGGGATGGGGACATTTATTTCCCTCTGCTTCCAGGCCCTGTTTCTGCCTCTGTGAGCCTTTGGAGATTGGAGAGGCAAAATCATCCCTTTCCTCTTGGCTACCCTTCATATTCTTTCAGTTTATCCGTGATCCTTATTCCTTAGGTCCTCTAAACATTAATTTGTGGTGTTTCTAGGGAGATCCCAGGATATTGTTCTTAGAATGGAAATAGTAAAGATTTTGCACAAAACTTACTGAAAACCTTGTGGGATTCCTTTTGTTCTTTGAAAGCTTTCAAGATCTAGCCCCACAATTTCCAAATATTTGGGATTAAGTTGTTTGCCATGTGATGCTGTATCCTCTGAATGCATGTCTTCAAAAATGTGTCCCATATTGTTTATGATAGAGAAAAAAGTGTAATGAAAGGAGCTTCATTCAGGTTTGTGTGCAAGGAAAATTGCTACCAGAGCCTTTGGAAGTCAGCCTGGAGTGAGGATAATTTCCACATTTTTGTTAATTTTCTTTCCCTTTTCTCTACACTTTGCTAATTTCTTACACAGGCTTTCCCCCTTCCCCAAGCATTGATAATTTGCTCAAAACTTGGTTAAATGATAATAATTCTATGTGCAATTTAACCACATTATTTTAGATGAAATTAAAATTTACTGTCTAGCCTAATACTGTGGTAAGACAAAACAAAAGAAATACTTGAGCATCCTGTTAGTAATGGGTAAACTAATTTCATCTCAGCGGTAGAAAAATTTTGAAGAATCTTTTTTTCCTTCATGGAACTTAAAACATGGAAAATCAGGATCTAGGTTTCACTTTCTTAAAATGAGGCCAGTGTAGTAACTCAGACACTGTCTGGAGTAATTGAGAGAAGAATCTGATCCTTGTATTTCTGCCGAATTGTGCCCTCGCAAATAAAAATGAAAATAAATGAGAAAAACAGACTCAATTTACTAACAATTTCCATGACACAATCTCCATAAATTGTGCTAATAGAGCAATTTATAAAAATTGTGGTAGTATTCTAAGGAGAGCAATTTACAAAATCCTTTTTGAATAATAAGCTAAGAATTGCTGGTAATGCACCTATATTTTCAAATATTGTTTATGTATAAAATAAATTGACTGTCTGTTCTTGTTTACTCTATGTTATGTCAATACCAGGTATAGACAAGTGCAAATAATGAAATACTCAGATTTTTGTTTATCTACAGATTGCATTGATGGTCAACACATATTTTAGATGCATCACACTTTTTTATGAGAAAAAAATTATCAGCTGGACTGTTGCTGGGGCTTATGTTTATGAATTACCGAAAAATGTTTTTGGAAAATTGTTTATCTTGTCACTCTGACGTAAAGCTCAGCATATGAAATTAATACATTAGGACTGCAGTAAGCCATGCTCAGCTAAACTAAATGCTTCCAAATCCATTGGGAGTTTAGTTGTCATTCCCAACATAAACATGAAGATTTAACAATGGAGTTTTACATGGCTGACACTGCATAAGGATTTAAGAAAAATCCTTAACAGACAAAATAATGGAAAGACTGCAGGATGTGCTGCTTTATCCTTGATCATGGAGGTATAAATCCCACTCTGCCATTGCTCAGCTCCTGGAGGTGGCCTCCTCTGAAGAATGACTGCATTGTCCCAGGTTGTTTGGAGAAGCAGGATGACATGAAGCCCCAAAGGTAACTGAGTTTGCATTCCAAGTGCAGGGGACTCCCCTTGGCTGAACACAGAGCCACTTGAAGAGGTCAGTCTGTCCTGCCTACCTTCTTCTGCTTCCTCCTCACTCACTTTCTTCTCCTGTAGCATCTTGCTGCAGTGTTTGGTGCCCCTCAGCTAAGCAGAACAAGTTGAAACCTCTGGCTAAAACTGGCCAGCTGGGACTGCAGAGTGCTGTGCATATCCAGCTACTGATGAAGCCAGGATGAGTGGTGATGGGAACAACTCCATCTGCTACTTTCAAGGCACCAGTGTACCTTGAAATGGAATGATCTCTCAGGGCTTGTGTATAAGGTTTCCCCCTTGCTGAGCTTCAGGATGCCAAAAGCTCACCCCAAGCAAGGGCTACCCCATGGCTTGGATGAGTCAGGGCTTGAAGACAGGTTCAGACCTGTTTAAAGGAAAATGCATATGTAGTTGTGGGATTTTCATTCATGTTGTTTTATCTGGCAAAGATACATGGCACTGCAGAAGAGCAGAAGTAGGAACTGAGCTGGGTCAGCGTGTGCGCCTATGGAGGTTATAAATACCTGCTCCAGGGGTGGGGTTGGTGGTTTACTGCTTCCCATCTCTGACACATCAGGGTGGTGGAGACAAGTCTGAAGCTGCAAAAAGGCCCTCAGGCAGTGCCTTGCACCTCCCTGCAGGGAAACAGCATGTACAAACTCTCACTGCTTGTGGGGACAGTCTAATTTGCTCTTTAACATCCCCTCCTGGAGGGGACTGCTCAGCTCTTCCCATTGTCTGCACATTCTGCTGCCATAAAGACAAATAATTTAGTTAGAGCCCTGGGGCATGGAGCAGAGATTCACTGCATGATTCTTAGTTGCTTTATGGTGACTTACTCACCTGTAAGGATCCCTAAATCTGCTCAAAACTGTACAAGGGATTTTTTAATAATAGCATAATGCTGAAATACAATGGGGGTAGCATCTTCCTTCTCACACTATTTGAAAGAGTTCTATACCTAGCTCTGCCACTATTGAACACCTCAATTTTCAGCAGAAAATTTAATTTAATTTTCCTTAAAAGGTATCATTCAGTTTGCTTTAAGGAAGTGGAAGATTAGCCAAATAGTCCCTCAACATTCAGGAGAGTGAAGACACATATATTTGCATATTCTTTTAAAACACTGTTTTAAAACACTGTTGAAAGTGAATGTTTCATGATAACATTTTTAATAGAAGTTAGAATAATTTCTAAGCCAGTACATATGCCTGAAAGAAATCCTAGTAGACAGTGACATGAAGAAATACACAGACATAAAATACGGAATATTTTCAATGAATGCTATTTGACTTCTTAGTGTGTAAAACTTTGAAAAAAATGTTTTTGAACACTGAACAATTCCAATTTATCAATTAATTACTTCTATGCATACAAACACATGGCACTCCTACAACATCTATTTTTGTGCCAATAAAGTGTCCATATGCTTTTAATACCAGTCTTCGCTTCCATTGTCTGCAACCTTGTTTTATTTTGATTCTTTTCTTCTCTTGCACTTCAGTTGTTAAAGAGATTTCTGCTAGCTTGCCTGCTGTCACCACCAGTTCCTGACAATGACTGATAAGTGGACATCCCTCCAGTCACTTCTTTCTTCTTGCTGAGTGCTGCAAGATGGGGGAGCAGGAATCAGAGCACGTGCACACTATGCACACAGTGAAGTGGACTCCAGCCACAAGGACGAACAAAGAATGTGAAGAGAAGATGGAGATGGAGTGGGATTTTCTTATTTACTAAATGCAAGATGTTATCTCAACATAACTTTGAAGAAAACATAAATATATGGCTGAGACCAGAGTATTCAAACAAACCCCCCCCTAAGACTTGCCCTGTCTTTGACTGTCAAACTGTCTACAGAAGAAACATTGCGCGCATCCCATGTTCAGTTGGTGTATTCATTTGCGAAAATATATGGTACTGATACTGTTAAGAGTTTATTTTCTCTGTGGTGAGAGTTACAGAATGGTCTGACTATTATGGAAGCATTGATAGAGGAAGGCACACTGCTCCTAATCACAGAGCATTTTAAGCTAATTAATGGGCAAAGGTGTCTAACAGCCTAAGAACCTTGGGCATTACAAACTGTGTAAATTATAGTTAGTAATCTGTGTGTCAGATTACTGTAAATTCTGAACTTCAAGTTCAGAATTTACAGTAAGTTCATATCAAAATACTTGTCTGAAAGTTCATATCAAAATACTTGTCTGAAACAAGTGGTGGCCATGGGTATTTCTCTTAGCATGTCCACAGGCTATAGAAGAAGTAACACAAGGAGAATGCATCTTTTCTCTATAACTGTCTGGAGAAAAGGATGGGCATAAGAATCCGAGTTCTTGGGCTTTGTGTGGAAATGGACATGTGCTGGCAAAATTCAAGAAAGAGGCTACTAATCAGGACTAAAGTATTAAATTTCTACGTCTGCTGATTTGGTTCATTGTCGCTTTGTTCTTTGCTATTCTTGCTAAGCCTTCTGATAGCTTACGTATTTGGAGTCAGATTCTCACACTCCTACTATAAACAATTCTATGCTGTTTACCTAACAAATTCTATTGTTGACATTTCCTTCTGGTAGGAGGGACAATTGATAAACATTTTCTTAGACCAGTGGAATTGAAGAGGTTGAACCTCAGTCTTCCAATGTAGTCTCATTTCTGGAGATCTATATAAACTGAAAGAGAAATTAAACTTCCTCTTTTCCCACTCCAACTCTGCTGTAGTGTCTGCGTCTTTCTTGTGGCAGTAGTGCATCACTTCATAAACTCTGTAGAAGTGGAGGTGCTTGCCACAAATCTCTTTGTGCTTGATGGTACAAACGCCTTGGTGGATAGAGTTTTTGTACCTACAAACCAGATTGCATGATCTTTGCATGTAACCTAGAACACGTATCAGGTGGTACTGGCGTATCTGTTTTGCCATTTGGGCAGACAGCAGAGCTCTGGGCAAACAGCACTCAGCCAGAAGACAAAGTGTCTATTTCTTATAGATTGCCTAAACTGAAGGAATAGCTCTTTGTAATTTTTGGGTTGAACACATCTTGTTCTTTCAGTTGGGAGTAGATTTTAGTCTCAAATTATCCTCAAAGCACTAGATGAAGAGGGAGATTCTTTCACTGGCATAGCACTACAGTAGTCAGGGCAATCACATTTTCTGGCTAGTTAGCAGGACATCTGTGTCCGCTCGGAATCTCATCCTGTAAAAACATCCCAACAATTTGTTGACTCTTTCTGTATGGACTATTTACTCTTGAAAGAGGCCTGGAAATCAGGCAACCACAAGATATTAACCATACCAAAAGTTAATAGTTGTTTCAGGTAACTCAGGTGTCCCCACTTCTAGTGGGGCAATAGACATTTATCTCTTTAAGGAAAATATTTGATTCAGCTTAATTAATTTTAATGGATGAGACAGTGAGAACTGGTGGTAGATGGTGTGGCAATGAGTAGCTATAGGGAGAGTGGCTCATCTTGGGGAAGCATGACCAGGTGCACGAGAAATGCAACCTTCAGTCTGGGTGTTCAGAGGGCAGGATAATATTACAAGGGGATGAAGAGTATAAAGTGCTCTCCGCATACCAAAGATTAGAAATCAGAGACGTTACACACATGGGGTCATAACTGCTTTCAAATTCCTTTAACATTTTTATTGGAGAAGAGGTGGAAGCTGTGGTGAGGTAGTAGTTTCCTTTAGCTAATGGTGATGTAGGCATGCATTGGAAAAGGGATTGCAGATGGATAGGCTGTTTTGTTTTCTAGAGAAATCATGATTTCTTCTGATTTTCTACTGCTAAAATGATCATTTAATGGATAGGGTGAAAATTGGTTCTGGCTCTGTTTGTAACAAGTATTTGGGCCAAGTATTTGTAGGAATTTTTGTCTTACTGAGTGAAAAGAAGGACTGCATTCTGTAGAGTCTAATGGAATTGAGTGCGGGGGGTGGGGTGGCAATAAACACAGTGGTGTAGGTGGGAGGAATATGAACCCAGTCATGAAGCATGCAGCATGGTGTTGTTAGATCAGAGAAACACCCCCCTCCACCCTGTGTTTCCTTAAAAGAAGGAAACATTCACAGAGTGTGTATATCCCTAGTTTAGATATAATAAAAAAGAAAACACAGAAAATCTGCTCTGAGCTTGCAGAAACTTCCTGAAATAACTAGGGGAATGCTTTGTTCTGAAGTACTTCAAAAATAGGCATCTGAGACAGGAAAGTGTCATGAACTTCTTATCTGATAGAGCAATCAAGGGAAGAACAAATAGGAAATTTCTGCCAGATCCTTCCACTCATTAGAAGAGCCAATGGCATCAATTATATTCCTGTAAGCAGGTGCTGAAATAATGGCCAAACCAAAACAGGATGGGATTCAAGTAGAAGTGTGGTAAACCTTTGGAGCAGGCATACACACCCAGCCACAGATGGGGACTTTGTAACGGGTGATGAGAGAGAGAAGAACATAGGGCTGTGCAAGCTGAGGGCAGAGGGGTCTGAATGAACATGATGTCTTAAAAACATAGGAGGTTCAGCACTGACAAATGAGGAAATCACTACAAGTATGCCCAAAGCCTCTCAAGGGATTTTTGGATCATGTGACATCTCCTGGATACCCCATATTCTTAAATCTGCTCCTTTTCCCTGAGGCTCCCTTTGAAGATCCTCTTCGTTTGTTTCTGGGATGGGAGCTCCTCTGTGCTTCCCTGAGGACTCTCCTGCCCAGCCGTGCCAGGGGCTGGTGGTGGGATTTCTTTGCAGTGCTTGTGGTGTGCTCTGTTCTGAGAAAGACAAGGGTGTCCCGTGTGCTGTGAGCTGTGTGTGCAGTCCTGGGAGATGTGATCACTCATCTCAGCTATATCTGGATAGTGTTGGCTCGTGTTTCCTATTAATGCAAAGTAATAAAAATATTATTATTACGAAAGTCAGGCTCAATGACAGCCTGAAATAATGAGGGAAAATTCTTGGCTGCCTTACAAAGTCCTCTTCTGAATAGCATAAAAGCAATTTTATTTTTGTTACCGTTTTATTTTGAACACAAAATGTGCCCGGAAAGTAAAGGTAATGTATTGTTTTGCAGTGCTTCAAGAACACATTGGCTCAGGAATTCTTTTTCATTTCTAGTAGAAAAATCTCAATTGAGGATTTGAGAAAAAACCCTGAGAGCAACAACAGCAGCAGAATCACTCTGGAATACCACAGAGTCACCTTCGGGATTCCTATGGTGTTTTTGTTGAGCAGTGAGCACCTTAAATTTAATTGACAGTGATCAGCCATCTCCCATCCTTTCCCTCAGCTATGCATGTTCAGTGTGATTCACTGAGAAAAGTTTCAGCTTTTTTTTTTTTTTTTTTTTTTTTTTTTTCATTTTCTCTTTTCCCTGAAGTGAACAAAACCAACCCCAGAATCAGAGGTGTTGGGCTGGTGCTGCTGTGGCTGGAGGGGGGAGCAGGCACTGCTAGTGGAGAGCTTCCACAGAAAGTCCTGTCTGTGTATGCTGCTCCTCAGGGTGGTCTCCTAGGGCCACAATAAATGCAGAGGAAAGCTGGATTATTGCCAGACATGGGGCTCTGAAGCTGAAATAATTCCATTGGCTTCAATCCCTTTTTTTGCCACGCCACTCTGCAGAAAGAGGTACAAGGTACAGGGTGACACTGGCTGCAGAAGGGTGGCAGGGTGACAGCAAGCCTGTTTGACAAAGGTTATGGCTGGTGTGCTTAACTGCTCTTGGCCTTCCCTGAGAGTGCTTGCCCGAATCAACTCTGTGCAGAGCTAAGCCCAAGATGCTGCCTCATGCCAGTGCCCGGACCCAGCCAACTTTTCTTCTTCTGGAGGGCCTAATCTGTCTTGACAAAAAGTCACATTTTACTTAAAAATTAAAAAAAGGAAAAAAAAAATAGAAAGGAAAGGAGGCTCAGCCTGGCTGTACTTTATTTTAAATGTGTGTAACAGGATTTTTTCCGAATCTAAATCCATCTGAAGAGGCATTCCCCTCACAATTGCACCTGAAAGTATATACCTGCTTCAGGGCTGTAAATGGACACCTGAGATTGAGGTTTCTGTTCAAATCAAGAAGCCAAAACACTGACCTGATCTGTGTGAATGGGAAGGGTGCAAAATCATTATAAACCAGTTCTCCTATGAGCTGAACTCAGCCAGATTTATGAACTGACCTGTTTCACCTTGGGAAAGAAGAAAAAGGAGTTAAACAAAACAGCATAAAGTGGAGAAAAGACAGAAACAAACTTCCCTTTCTGTGGCAAATCTCCCCAAGTCCCTTCCCATTAGTAGGGTTTCCAGCATTCAAGCATGCAGTTACAAGTCCCAGTCTGCCTCTTTGTCCTGTATTACTCATGTAAGGTAATTGTTCAATCCTGTAGTCCAGCTACCCCACTCTTCCTCTGTCTTCTCAATGGGATTCAAGGTACATTTATCTTCTCAAGACCATTCCTTGGAGAATGGAAAACTGGGGAAGTTATTGAATGAACTTAAATAATACTTTTAAGGTAATAAACACAATGAAAATGAACAATACTGAGCATTGAATTTCTATGTTATTTCTGTTTCTTCTTCTTGGATGCTGAAGTTTTGTGCAGAGTTCAGAGTAAGTCTAAGGCAAGCATCAGGAAATACAGATATGAAATGAAACCAAATTGCAATA
Organism: Cettia cetti; assembly: GCA_013401135.1. Taxonomy (NCBI): domain Eukaryota; kingdom Metazoa; phylum Chordata; class Aves; order Passeriformes; family Sylviidae; genus Cettia; species Cettia cetti. The sequence continues at coordinate 43,505 of VZUI01037402.1, read as the reverse complement.
GAGTTTCAGTAAGTGTAACAGGCTAAATTAACTAGTTTGTTTCCTATTTTACAGCACCAATTTGTCCTTTAGGTGTTCAGATATCAGAATTCCTTCTGATCTCTCTATGTGTCAGGTGTGACTGGAAGGCCATTCCCATGCACTGGGTCAGAAAAAAGGACGATAAATCATAAATAGATCAATCCAACACAATGACTATAATAAGCAGAGATTATGTTCTATTTAATTTTGTAATTTTTGCAATAAAAAATACAGAGACCAATTGTAAACACATGCAGCAATGAAGCTTTTATGTTCACACAAATCTGTCCTTGGGGCTCAGAGCTGACCTCTCGATGCTGTGCAGAGGTGTGCGAAGCTTTAGGTCAAGAGCTGGCTTTCCCAAGTATAAAAAGAAAATGCATTCATATGATCATTGTTAAAATTCGAACCTGTTCACCAGTGTACTTGAGTAATTAATTGAGAATCTTATCATCATAAAAGTGATTTATCTAAAGTTTGTAATTGTGCTTGCTTAGAGAAGATTTTGTGCCTAAAATCTCCAAACAGGACTTAAAAAAATGAGAAGATCATCTTTAGAATGGATTGGGGAGCACAGGAGGAAATATAGTAACAAGAAAAAAGGAAAACAAGAGGATGAAATTTGCACCTCAGAATTAATTTTAAATTAAAGTATACAAGCTGGGGAATTGTACACTCAAACAAATCTGCCACAGGACCTGATTAGCATCTTCAGAAGGAAAAAAAAATAAATCAATTTCTTAGATAAGACAGTCAACACATTATAATTGATGTATTTAAATATGTGCATTTCTTAAGGGCAGGTACTATGTTAGCAATTACGATTTCAGTAATTTTTGCAAAAGTAGCTGCATCTTATTATATAACCTTTTAGACCCATGTTATTCTTTCATAAAGGAGCCAGTTATCTTGTTTATGGATTCTTGGGAGAGCAGAGTTGGAAGCATAAAGTATTAATGCAAATACCCAAAAGTACATCATTGGAGAGTCAACCTTTTTCTTTTCCTTTTCAGATTATTTCCTTTTTCTAAAACTGTTTTTGTTGCATTCAGAATGTTACATATGTCTGTGAAAAAAACAAGCCAACTTTTCATTTACAGAGGCAGTACAGACTTTTACTTTTTATTCAGGTGGAACGCCTGACTTAGAATCCTTCTCTCATAACATGTAAATTTCAATAATAAATAAAATAAATAAAATAATTAGTATAAAATCAAATTAACTCTTAAAATATTAAGGAAGAGAAAGGGTGCCTCATGTTACAGTGTTAAATTTGTATTTAGTGTCTACTGGCAGTTCACAGAACAAAGCAGAAGATGATTAACTCTGTTCTCAAATAATTTAATGTGATTTTTCAGTAACTTTAAGCAGAAGCAAAGTTAGAATAAAAGGAATAGGCTTTCACCCTCCTCTTTCAGTGCCTAGTCTCTGATGACAACTTAGAATTGAGTCTGAAATGTTGCAAGTAGAAAATGCAGAGGCGGTGAAAGCTGTTTATACAGAGCAGAGACTTTGCAAGTTTACACCAGGGTGAGTTCTATACACTCTGTCTCTGGATCAAGTTCATGAAACGGTCATGCCCCTGAGTGATTGCTGTGTACCCTTCTCTGCCCTGTGCTGGCCACGCTCATCCTGGCTGCTGCCCATCCATCCAATCTGCCAGACAGAACCACTGGGGAACACTCAAAACACAGAAATCTCCACATGTAGGGACAAGCAGGACACCCCATGGCACAGGGTTGGGGCACAACTCTGCAATTGCCTGAGATTTCCCCAAACACTGTGACAGGTGCTGGCTGAGGAACTTATGTGTAGGGCTTGCACGAGACTGCATAAGGTGCCTTCTGTGTAAAAGGAGGTCACTGTTTTTTCTGATCTAGTGTAGAGCAACTCAGAACTTACATTTAATTCTTTTGAATTAATGTACATGAACACTCCACTGTTCATCTCCAGTGATCTGTGTAATCCTGAAGATGCACACTAAGGTACTCAGAGTTTCTTAGAAAGGAACTGGAGACTCCTTTCCTTCTCCAGGTTATCTTGAAGTCTTCCTCATCACAGATGCAAGTGTAGAGACCGTGAATTTTCATGTCCTGATGAACACTTGCACCACGGTGCTACCTTGTAGGGAGTAAAAGAGTAAAACAGAAAACCAAAACCAAATACCTGTGAGAGGCAGAGGTTCCAATTTGTCTTATCTAATTTTAGATACTCATAAAGTCATCTGAGTCGTGCTGTGATCACTTTATAATCAATGGAAAAATAGAAGAGCTCCAGGAGGGAAATTTATTCGATCCTCAGGTAGAAGACAAAAACTGGTCGTATGAAACACATCCTAAAGGACCTGTTTTCTTCCATTGACTACAAAGACAAAGATCTGACTGAGGTGTAGTTATGTTTGCTTTAACTGTGCAAAGTTAAAAGAGGGTAATACCATCCTGAGTGACTTCAGTGGGCATTGGATCATGTCTGCTATGAGCAGTAAGGGCGTGCATTTGAAACCTGTATAATGTGTCCAGATTTGCCCTTTGAATACAATACCTTTGTGTAGCTTTAGTGCTCAGCAACCTTTTGGAAGGAGGGCTATAAAACTGTGACTGCTTCATCGATGACATTGCAGAGCAGACTTGGTTTAACCTAAAGGTCAGGAGGACAGACTGTAATTCACTGCTTTCTACTTTGCTGTCTGCCAGTTAAAAAGTTTCAAGGAGGGAGGAACCGTGCATAGTGTAATTTGCAACGCCTAGTGACCCTCCCAAAAATGTGGAGTCCAAATGAAAAGTTTTGATAATCACCCAAAGATTAAAAATTGTTTTACTCAAATTGTTTGGTGAATCCTCATGTTCAGATCAAAGTCCTAAGTTCTTGGACTATTTGAGAGCAAGCACAAATTAGAAATGTTTAAATTTGCTTGTGGGCAGGAAAGATAATGTTTGCAGGATCAGTTTTTTAATTTTAAAAAATAATACTATAACCAAGGGGAAAAAATGTTTATACTGATAACATTATATTCTCTGGTTCACTGGGATGTAAATTCCATTTTACTTACTCAACAACTTCACAGGGCACAATGGTTTTCTGAGGTAGCCATCATAGATCAGAACTTCTCTACATAAATACATAAATGAGAGTTTATCTTATTTACAGTACAGTGATTTTCATCCTGTATATAATAGAATTTTCCTGTATTTTGTGCCTGTAATTGCCTTTTCTCTTTTATAGTATGTAATCAATTACTTTTTATAGTCAGGTACTTCCATTTAAGTGAATTGAAGTTTTATCATTATATTGCAAGTGTTCATCAGAATTTACTTTCCTACAGGTGAGAGTAATTTCTGGCCTTCCCCAAGAGAGGCTGAAAGCTGATGTCTATTGATTTAGGTGTTTCCCTGAATTTAGCCCTTCTTGCATACATCCAAATATTTTTAATCAACCTTCTCCTTTATACCCACAAGCAGTAGTCATTCACTCTTGGCAGCTGAGTCAGCCCTGGCTTCTCTGTTGTGTGGCAGCAACATGAACTAGATTTCAAACATGATTTATTTTAAATGTAGTGCTGATAGAATACCAGAGTTTGTTGTTGATGGACTAAAAATTCCCCTGCCAGTCTGGAACTGTATATTATGCTCTAAATGTGATCTAATAGTGCAGCTGTGTGAGTGTATATACTCACGCATATGTACTTACGGTGTTTCAGAGGGTATGGAAAGATGTCCTCTCAAAAACCAGATTGTTTGGGAGATATATATTTATATAAATCTGTTATAGAGCCTCCTATAAGGATGCATTCATTGGAAGTTCATGCTCTTTTCTGTTATCCCACATTGCTCCAGAAACAGAAGGAAGAAGAGATGCCCTCCATCTATGACTTCTTCTTGACCTGAAGTGAAGTTTTTCAAAGTGTCCATCAAAGCTGAAGACACAAGGATTTATGGAGAGGATGAGGAGGAAAGGGGAGTAAAAAAGGGTTGCAGTTCACCCACCAACCCTCTGGCAGTGCAGATCCCCAGACATGTGCCATGGTTGCTTTTGCCCAGTCTTCTGGTTCATATTACAGTTGTGCCTTCCCATAAGTGATTCCTGTCTTTAAAAGTCAGTATAATCTTATGTGTCAAGGCTCTTGGGAGGTCTGGAGACCATCCAGTAGCCTTTATGTAGCTATAGCTGCTAGGACTTTCCATTTTAAGTTAATTGTTGCAGTAAATTAATGCTTCAAACTATTGAAAGGCTGTTTTTCTTTTGATTACCTTTTGAATATTCAATGGGAATAAAGAAGTGAGAAGTTTTTTTAGTGATCGTCATAAATTTCGGGCTGCCTGTTCCTGAAAGTGAGGAGCAGTTTAGTTATAAAAGGAGAGCTTATTCCCTCATCATAGAAAAATGGATAAAACCTGTGTGGAAGTTATAGGCTGAGATATAAGTGCTGATAATTGTCTCTTGTTTTGTCAGAAAAACAAGGTCCTAACCTGACATTTCTGCTCAATACTGAAGAATGAGGGTATCTGTTTCCTCTAGAGCTGTCCTGTCCCAGTCTTGCTCAACTGTTCCTTTGCACACAAAAGGAGAAATGTGACGCTAGTGTGGGATCACAGCACTCCCCTCTAGCCTTAACAAGCTGTGAACCTGCTTAGCCATAGGGACAGAGCAACAGGGCATTCCTGCTCTGCTCCTTTGGGAGCCTTGATAACGTGCTGCTCTGGGCAGTGACTGCCACAGGGCGCCTGGCCTATGGCAAAGAGATCCTGCTGTGTTACAGCAACCTGTACTGTCACAGGCAGGCACACAGGCACGTGAAAATGCAAACACCCACAGGAAGTCCCTGTTGTGAGCACTGTTGTATGAGAGGACATAGTTCATGTTTACATTGAAAAGAAAAAGATCTTGATTATATAAGAGTTTTCTTTAATTAAATCCAACTTAAATCTTACCTACATAGTCTACTGCATCGATCTATCTTTTTCTGGAGGGTGGGAGTTAAAGACAGACCCACTTGAAGGATTAAGAATCAAGTTGAATATGAGATTTATTTATATGTTTGAGAGAGTTACATGGTTTTGTTTTAAAACCAGTATTGGCCAAAAAAAGAAGTTTTTGAAAAGGTAGGAGGGCAATGGGCTGTTGTCAGGCTTTGAGACACACTGTGTGCTTGGTGGGCATTTCTTTTAGAAGATCCTGTCAGGAATTTATACTTCCATTCAAAGCTCAGTAATCATCAAAATACAGAGCTGAAGACCTCAATATCTGGACAAAATAATTGTCAGTTCCTTTTACTGTTCTTGGACTCTCATGTGTCGGTGATTTTTCCCAAAACTGTTAATTATTTTATATTTGTTTGCCAAATGATTTTAAACAACATTCTCTGGTTTGTGGAAATTCATAAATTGTGTGCAGTGAGTCTAAAATGTGGTAGTTTTCGTTAACCTGGCTTGTGGTCTAATTCATAGGATGGAATTTAATTTTCCTAATCAGGTGTCCAGATTCAATGAACAGAACAGCTGATAAAGCAAATAATTGCAGGTTATCCATGCAGAGTGAAAACTGCTTGAGCTATTCAGCAAAAAAGATGACTTGCCTAGGGAACTACAGATACAGATTCCCTCTATAAATCTTTCCCTCACTTCATTGTAAATTGAAATATTTTTCATAATACTTACAGGTTTCAGTTGCAAGTGCCCGAGCTTGACTCTTGTGGCCATTCCACTGATCCCAACAGTTGCTTCCCAGTTGGAGAACCCACTGCACAGTCTGGGTCGTGCTGCATTGACCTTTCTCAGTGAGGTGCATGGAGCTGGTGTGCGTGTGTGATAAACTCCCGAACCTGAATTTAGATATTTGAGGAATATTTTGGTGTATCCACTTAAAAATACCTGTACTGTACTTGAGAAGGAGAAAATTTGCACTCTGTATTGATGCCTACCTACCTGAGTTTATACCCCATTTTATTTTATCACTGTCACACTATTGCAGTAAATAACAATCATTTACTCTGGTTATAATAGGGGATTAGATGCTCTGACATGTATTTAACTTGTTCCATGCTAATATGCCAGGACTCAGGTCACTGGAAATAGGAAGCTGCTGTGTATTCTCTCTACAATCAAACACATCTGCCACATATGTGGCTTTAAGTTCACAATCTTTAATGGCACATCTTTATCCAAGACTTTCACTTTATTGTCCAGCTTATAAAGGGTCTCTCAAGACACTGCTGTGCCTTTTCCATTTGTTTCATTGTAATAGAAGCAGCAGACCATGGGTGAGCCAGCAAGGCTTTTGACCCTGTTATTTGCTAGGGAATCTATCTGAAATGCATTTAAAAATATTAGGTGGTTTCTTTATGACCAATACATCAGGCAAAATTGAGAATGAATCAAGTAATTATGAAGAGTAGATTTTACTCAGAAATAAAATATTTTCAAACCCTTTGAAAATGCTCAGCTCCATGTAGAGCTCTGCGGCTGCCAGGTGAGAGTTGTGAGAAAAGAGCTTGTCCAGGAGAGATGTGGCTGGATCTCATCTCCATTTGTCCAGCAGCCAGCCCTTGGCCCTGCTTTCGCAAAACCTGTAAATTAACACAGGTGTACACTGTTGCTCCAAATAGTGTTATTAAATATATTGTTTACTGAGATCATTAACTACTGCTGTAAAGTACAGAAAAAAAAATGCAGCCTTTAATTGCAATTAATCTTGTGCCTCTTCAGAGACAGAAGGAAAACAGTGATCCTTAGGCTGACCCTTACTGTAGCCTCATCAGTCACAACTGGAAATGGAAACATTTTAACTAGCTCTTAACAGTGCCAGGGATTTGTCATCTTCTCTTGACTTCCTTTGTCATCCCCTCTGCACTCTCTGGATGATACCTGTGGGCAGGACCAAAGCTGTCAGGAGCAGGACTGCATACCTGCCTGCTTTATCACCAGGTTATTGAAAGCTGTAGGCCAGACTAAAGGAGAGTCTGTTTTGTGTGTCTCACTGCCACATTAAAGATAATCACATCTGGGATCACACAACCCTGTGAGCTCCGGAAGCCTTTACCTATTGCTTGTCTGTGGTTATTCAACATCTCTGTGCCTGTGCCAATGAAATCTTCCTGGTGGGACCCCAGGCTCTTTATCAAGAGCACATGAGAGACTTTGCTATTAGGTAAGTATATACATTCATGACCACCAGGAGACAGAATGAAATATGAAAGCACAGGAGAGAGAGCAGGAAGAGTAGACATGCGGGCAGGTTTACTGCCAGATTTGGATGACTTATGGCTCCTCTGGTGCCTGGGAGCTTCTGGAAAAGGTCAGAAGGTTCCTCCTATTTAGAAACATGAAACCAGCACTCAGGAAAGGGCTTCTCATAAAGACTGCTGTACAGAGAGCAAGGAAGGTCTTTCAGTGAGGACGTGAGGATGTGGGAGATGGTGGGGATGTTAGCCACTATCAGGAAAAATGCTCCATGGTGGGAAAGGGGCCAGCAACTCTTGTGTATGTCTTACTTTGAGGCAGGGGCTGAGCAATGCAATTGGTGGAATACTTACTGTGAGCCTCAAAGCCAAAAAAACAATCAGGTGCCTCTGAAAGGCAATGTATGCATAAACTGAGGTGAGGGGAACTCCCCTTATGTAGATAAAAGTGGTTAAAGAAATGCAAGTATAAAATTACAGCTTTATGACAGATTTTTCAGCTGCGCTTGCTTCTTTTTATTATTTTTTGTTTGGTGGAACCAGAAACAAGCTCTGACCTCAATGAATTCAGATGATAGTGAAAATGTATGAATAATGTATGAATAATTTTGATTATTGTAGCAATAGGTACAAATCCTTCATACAAAACAATCTCTATTGTAATATTCAATGTACTGTGATTAAAATAAATCTGGTTTGTGGGAGATTCATCTGGGTATGAGAAAATATTTTAGGTGATGTGAGACTGACTACATTTCTTGCAACAGGCAAAGCTCACAGTTAACTGGGAAGAGATTTTGAATAAGTTTTGATATTTGGATATGATCTGTTCTTTCTTAAAACACACCTGTGTAAACTTTCTAGAGTTTCTAGTACTATGAGATCTCTTTTTTTATAGATCAGCAGCATAAAAAAAAGTTGAACTGAAAACCACCAAGTTTTTGGTAGGTTTTTCATCACTCCTAGGTGCAAATGATTATTGCATGGTTTTGCATGCTCTTTTATCCATATACAGATGTTTTGAATACTCTCATAAACAAAAAGAATGTCATAGGCAATCTCTTCATAAATTTCATGCAAACACTAGGCACGTTTTTTTCATTATTTGACTGCTATCCAAGTTCTAATTTTTTTTGTGAAGAAGTGGGATTTGAGGAAGGAGGAAAAGGATCTGGTTGTAAATCTCATTATCTCTATGCCAGTTTAGGAAGGGACACTTCGTTATGGGTTTGGAAGAGATCATATAGCATAGTATTGTAATGGTAGCAGAGTAATAGAAATAATGGTAAAAGCACTGCCTCCACAGCTGAAGTTCTACCCTGCCTGTATTTGTTGTACAAAATACCAGAAAAATTTTGTCCTGGAGAACAATCTCCAGAAGCTTTTGGAAAAGAAAGGGGAGACAACAATTATAGAGCTTGGGCACATCACCTCTAACATACTCAATTGCTACTTGGACTTGCAAAAAGTTAGGGTATAACTTTTTGCATCTACTCTCTGTGGAACAATTAGCTTTAGTTAGCTAAAACCTCATGACATTCTGGGGGACTTTTCATTATTTGCCTCATTTTAAGGGTAAATTTGACCATACACAAGTAAAGGCACTACAGTAATAGTCTAAGTAAATCAATGAAAGAGCAAAAAAAGAGAAAATTAAATTACACTTTCTATATTAAAAAAAAATCAAGAAAAAGAAAAGGTTGTAATTTAGCTCAGTTAAATCAAAGACAGTACAATGTAATGTACTGTACTTCATAAAAGTAATTAATTTAAGTAGTATAAAACCCCCTGAAAAAAGCACTAACATATAATTGTAAAAACATGATCCTAAGCATTTAATGAACAGAAACCCTTCATAAAACCATCAAAACTCTCCTTTTTAAAGTCTCTTTATGGTTTGTTAGTGGGATTTGTTTAGAAATAAAAAAATGCAGGGAACAAAACTCTACTGATATTAAGGAATGTCCAACCAGTTAAGCACATACTTATCTTTCAGCACACAGGACAGGCATTCATATTTGGTAAAGCACTTCAGCATGCGTTTACTTTCACATGTGTGATATATCAGCTATATTTGTCATATGGGGATACATTTTGAGCTTAAATTTAAAAAATGCATTGAAAGTTAATCATGTGCTTAATGTCTTGCGGAAGTGAGGCCAGTTCACAAGAGAAGCTTTGTCTGCTGTAATATTAAAATGCTTTTGTTGGATACAATAAGAAAGGAAAGATATTGGAAAAACCCTCTCACTTGCTGAAAGCTTTTGGAAAGCTTTTGAAAGGGTGGAGTGGAACAGCCACTTGCTGTTTAGATGATATAAACTTGGGCATGGGGATACATAAATCCTGAAGATTCAAGGTACAGTGAGATATATTTCAGGAGGATTTCCTTTGCATTAAAGCCAAGAATGTTAACACTAACCTTTATTATTTCTATCCTAAATGAAACTTCCAAATAAGTGCTTAGGTAAAATGAAAACTCCATGGCTGAAAAATAACTGCCAGTGGACAAAAAATATCTGAATATGCAGATATGTGATTGTATTTCCAGTAAAGTCCATTATCTTCCCAAATTTAATACATTTAGACAGTTTGATTAGTTCTGTAGATTTAAAATGTAACAGGGTAAGCATGTAGTACCAGAAACTCCTATTTCAGTCTCTTAAAAATTGCCTATAGCTTCATTTAAAGACCCCAAGCTTTTTAAAATCACCTTACAGCGGCGACGGTCAGGTAGAATGTATATTTGTATTTTCTTTTTTTATACACTCTTTTTTAGAGGATCACTAAATTCTTTTTATCTCAAATAACTGTAACTTACGCTTTGGAAATAACTTTTCAAACTTACTTTCCTCTTAGAAATATTCCTTATAGCATTGTCTCAGTCATTCCAAAACCACCAAAATTTTTCATATGCTCCATAGTGGTTTACGAAAACAGATAATCAAGTGTTTCCTCTGTGGTGCATCACTACTGTTATTTAATCAGTTAAATAAAAATTAAGGAAAAGAAAATCTGATTTTATGAATCAAACTAGAAGTTTGCCTAATAATAATCATCATCATCATAATCATAGTAAGTAGCACTTTTGCCTGGTATCTCTAAATATGCAAGTAAGATTTATGGTGAATGTTATAATGGTTTATATCACTGATTTTAAGGAGTGTGAGACAGTCTAAATCTGATTCTCCATTAAGGAATTTGATCACCTGTGGTGACAGTGTGTATCTTGTTACCTAATACACCATGTGTGTATTAAACCATTGCAGTTTTTAAGCTTATAACACAAAAATTTTTATCTTTAGACACAATGGAGATGACAGAAGGTTATGAAGACAGCATCTTAGAATCATAGAGTCATTTTGGTTGGAAAAAGCCTTTGAGATCATCAATCTAACCACAAACCCAGCACTGCCAAGTCCACCACAAAGTCATGTCCCCCAAGTGCCACATCCACATGTCTTTTAAATGATTCCAGGGATGGTGAGTCAACCACTTTCCTGGGTAGCCCGTTCCAGTGTTTAAAACCTTTCCCATGAAGAAATGTTCATAAATATCCAGTCTTAACCTCCCCTGACACAACTTAAGGCAGGTCTCTTTTCTCGGGTAGTGGGGCCTGTGTGCAACCTCTCCCCTTGCACTCTGCAGCTGCTTTAGCTCAGAAGGTTCTGAGGTCTTTCAGCAGACATCCCTCAACAGTACTTAATGTACATTTAGGAGGGCACACAGAGAGGATTTTCTACTTGTTTTCTGATGAACTGTGAGGACATCTGAGAGGCTGAAAAACGCCAGTGTCTGACACTGTGTGAGCTGGCTGCATAAGGCTTTCCTCAATGCCAGACTCCAGTGACTTCTCATGGAGGGTGTTGTGCTCCAAACGCATACATTTCTCTCTAAATGGACACGGCACTCCCTTCCTGTGTTCATAAAAAGGCTTCCAAAAGACAATTAACAGATTCTTTCCTGTGCTCTGGTGTTCCCGAGAACATTCCCAGATACTACTCTGCTGGAACGTGTAGCCCTACAGGAAGGTAAAGGCAGGAGTTTTCCATGTCCAATAGTACACAACAGAGTTGTTTGCTGTGAAATAAAATGTTTCAGCCCATTTCATTTAGTGAAATTTAAAAGATGGATAAGAAAATAATTTAACTAAACTTGCCCATTTTTTTTGTCTTTTATTTTTTTTTTATCCACAGCTACAGATTTTTTTTGTCCTTTTCTAATTTTGCATGCAAAATATCTTCATTGACAGGTTGTGAGTAGCCACCTGCTATTTAGACTATTGCCTTTCAGCAAAACACCTGCTTAAGGGCACAAAGCTGATTAAAGTGCTGAAATGAAGTAATATTACAAGTAGCCAAAGTTTTGTGCCAGTGTTATGCAGGAAACACAGACTCTCAGGATCAGATTATGTCTTCTCAGGCCATGGTGTAAGAAGAAGGCACGAGAATCATCTTCATGATATATATACATGTGGAAGGAAGAGCCCAGATTCCAGTTTCTAAATAGCAATGTTGAAAGTCATGCTTTTTACTTGTCTCAGTCAGAAGAACTCAAGGTAAGCCAACTTCAAAGTCTTTATGCTAGATGACTTTTAGGTCTACTTGCAAAATTGTCCTCTCCTGGAGGAAACGTCATTCCTTCTTTATCTGAAACATCCTGTTCCTGTTGCCTTGGCAGCAGATGCTGGGTGTGTGTCTGCATCCCAGCATATCTCATATTTTTTGTGTAGCATGCAAATAGGTGAAGTGAAAGGAGGGCTGTGTCTGAGGGCAGCCCTGAAGTAGTTATTGGTTGGGACAAGGTGAATAAAGTGGAGGAAAATAAAAGCCACCAAAAGATACATTCTGATATTGAGGTCAACCCTTCTGCAGAACTGCATAATGAACTGCAAAAGCTTAAATATTTTTGTTATTTAAAACTAAATTTGACAAAAAATTATGTGCAGACTTTTAATTTTAGGTTAATTTTAGAGTGTCATGTCTATGAAAAAGATGATCTAACTGGTATTGACTCCATGTGGTTATTTAACTCTTTGGTATGTTGTAGATACAGTCTGCACTTTAATATTTGAAACTAAATTGTACCAAATGTACCTCTATTTGGTACATAGCTGCACTGAGCAAACATGGAAAAGCTAGTTTCTCAGCAAAGAGCACCATTGATCAAAAGCATTTTTGAAAGTTTGCATCAAACATGAAAATAATATGAAAGATATGACAGTTTTTTCTTATACCATTTCTGTGTATAAACCTCAAGTATTTGTGCAGACAGAAGTAGCATAAAATTATATAGAATTTCATTTACTTTGTTGAGGATTGAGTGTCTTGTAATAGAAAGATTTCCAAAGGATGAAGGTTCAAAACATTGAAGTAGAGGAAGTAATTGTAAGCCACATTTTTAAAAATAATTGATTTTACATGCCAATTGACAGCAGACTTTAAGCTTCACAGGGGGATACATGGGGAATATGTAAACTTTATCTGTCCATTAATAGTGTTGAACTGGGAAACTAAAACAATCAAGTTACAATTAAGGGAGCAAAAGAACAACTTAATCAAACACAGAGCAATATACCAGCTTAGCTGTTCTACACAATTTAGTATTAAATGTGCACTACTGGGCCTGATCCCATTTTTAGACAGGTCTAACGGGACACAAGAGAGCATCTGAAATTTCCATGATGACCTACAGATAATAAAACATGAGTTGGCTAGTAGGATTAAGCAACACTTTAGCTTTTACTCAGAAAATAATCTCTGTTTCAGTCAAAATAAAAAAATAATAAAAAAAATCCAGCAATGAACCACCCTAAGATCTGTATATGTTATTTATATTGCTAAAAACAACAGTAGGAAGAAGTACTGCAACAGTAGACTATTAATTTATTTCTTTTACTTTGTAATACAATACAAAATATTTAGAAAGCAATCAGTATGTTCTGAAGTGAAGACAGTATAATTCCTACTTTAAGAGGCATCAAATAATGTCAAAATAAGAACTGTTGAAATTAAAATGCATTAATTTTAGAAATATAATCTAGGATGAGAGCAGCGAAGTGGTATTACACTGAGGACTGTGGTATGCAGCCTGTTACACGAGACTTCTGGGGGGTTTTTGGGACTGGGATGCTCCCTTTCCGGATGCCAAAGCAGTGGCCTGGAGGCAGAGGCAAGCTTTCCCGGGGATGAACTCCATGGTCTGTCGAGGAACATCCATGCCTGGATGTTCCACACCTTCATCTGCACTGCTTGTGTCACAATAGGACATGAAATAAAGAGGTTTGACTCCAGTCAGAAGGCAGAAGAGAATCAGAAGGCTTTATTTACAATGTATTCAGACTTTTGCTAATATGCTGCGCTAAAAAAGGCACGTTGTTGGTCCATAGGATTGACACCTCTCTCCATTGGTTAAGTAACAGAAATAGCAAAACAACACCTGGGAGAAGGGTTGTTATGGGAAAGGAACATTGCTTACACAAAATTTTGGAACAAGGAAAACTGTTGAAAAGTTTCCCTTGGGAGGAGCTAGCAATTCTCAGGCTCAGAAATATTGGCCCCACAGCTTGTGAATCTAGTCTTGAATCTAACAAGTTTCCAGATGAACCTTGTAGATAAACCTCAGAGTCCCTCTTGTTCCTGGCAAAATGGCAACATTTTGGTTTAGAATAAAATAGATATCCTCCAAATGGTCTATAAGGAAAGAAATGGCTTTCACTTAGGCTTCTGCAGAAAGTGTAAAGACTGGGACTGACTGGGAGGAGAGGACAGAAATGGGAGGGATTGAGGCGATAGGTGTTCCAACCCAAAATTTACTTAATGCCTAGCTAGCCTCTGGCTTGCCTGCAAGGTGGAAGTTGACCTCAGGAATTGTGGGTTTTGGCACCGTTTTCACTGAGCAACAGCTAGACCAATTCAGTTCTATACAAACAATTTACTCCTAAGCTGAGGACACACTTGCCAAGATTTAGCCTGATGTGAATAAAAATGTCCACATTATAAAACACTCAAATAGGCAGGTCTTAATGGGAGAGCTGAAAGACCCTATGACCATTCAGTGTGACTTCCCAGTTGGGTGCCACTCTCTTAAGCAGTGAGAGAAAACAGGCCTTTGGAAAAAAACCCCATCTTTATAAGTAAAGTTAATTATAAAGACACATGAAGTAACGTTAAGTGCCTTTGGAACATAGAAAGCCAGATTTTATTTTCTTTTCAAGGGGTTTTAAGAAAGGCACCCGAGAGACAGTATTGAGCAGAATTCTCTGGAGGTTAAAATAAACAGCACAGCTATTATACTGAGACCTAGATTATACACTAGCATTGCTTATGAGTTTCAAGGAAAGTAAGCTCAGTTGTGTGTTATTGTGAAAATGTTGTGTTTCCAATTGAGGAGAGTAGTGAGTCAGCTGCAGCTTTCCAAGTAACACACCTACAATTGCAATAAGTGTTCCTTCGTTTTACTTCAGTAATTAAAAAAAAGATTTATGCATTCACTCCCTGATCAGTGACAGCCACATTTTTAACATAAATGCAAATGTAAATATTCTATGGCTTTTCCATGGAAAAAAAAAAATTCTATTGGAAATTAAAATTTATGTAGCAAGTCTTACTGTAAAATAGTAACTGAAAAATAAAGTGTTTCAATTCTCTTTGAAAAAAATTTATTTCCCAAAGTGTGAATTTCTGTTGGATTATCAGCTGGTATAAGTTGAATTTACATTCTTCTACAATAATTAATTTGGCAACCTTATGTATAGTTTATAATTATCTTATATGGACCCTTATCACCAAACATTAAAAATATGAAAAGGTTTCAGCTATAAACCCTTTTTTCTTAGACTGATAAATTATTGATGGTGATTCATCTGTGTAGACCCTACTTTCTTTTTTTTTTTTGCTTCCCCCAAATGCATATTTTTACAGGCATGAACAGAAATTTTTTTTATCGTGTTTTAATCTGGCTAAGGAAAAATCGAATATGTCATTGAACACCTCTCAGCAAACAAAAAGTTCCACAAACCTCCAAATAATTTTTAAACAAAATCCCTAGTCAACAACTTTGCAACAGATAACTTGTCTGATATCATATAGACACCTCATTGTGTGTTTCTTGGAAAAATGAAATGGCTAAACAAGAAATTGGGTAACTGTAAATTTTAAGATACCTTGCAAGAAAAGTTTTATTATCAAGGTACTGTCAGTTCTTTGTGGACTCCAAAGTCTGATCTGAGCGTGGAAAATATAATTTGGGTGGCTTTAATGTGTAAGTTAATAGACAGAAGAAAAAATACTAATTGTGCTCAGATTTTTAAAGGTGTAATAACTAACTGCTATTCGCAAAATAATCACTGAAGCTACAAGAGGCAATATTTTATTAGATTTGATTTAGGTAAGCAACAGTGAAGTTGTAGAAGAAATGACATTAGAGAAAGTAACTGTGAACCAAGTGAACATGAACTAATCCCATTTTAGACACAAATAGGACAGCTAAGACTAATAAATTGAAAAGCTTAAGTTTGATTAAATGTGGCAGATAATTTTCATGAGACTGCACTGGAGAATATAAAGCCTTAGTGCAGAGGAGGGTCACAAAGCTGTTTGTATCATTAAGAGTTTGTATCAGAAGTGACATGGAAAGATTTTTGAAAAGAAGCACTGGATGTAAACAGATAAATAACTGCCCCATCAATATTGAGCCTGGGCAGTCAGACAGAGAGCATCTAAGAAACAGAAAAATTCTGTGATAGGTGAAGAGAGCTGTGTATTATAAGTGAAAAATTGTAGTGCTGAGGTGAGAATTGCTAAATCAAGCTGACTCATAACTCAGAAAGAACACTCAAAAAAAAAAAAAAGGCAAGAAGTTCTTCAGCTGCATATTTTTAAAGAAAATAGTGAAAGAGAAGGTGAAGGGGATACAGATTCAGAATAGGCAGGTATTACTCAAAATTCAAATAAATACTGCAACTTCTTTTCAGTAGATGAAATGAGGCTGCATACGGAGATAAAGACAAGACTGATAGCAGGAATATATCTGGCAATGGATGCTAGAGGCAGAAATAAAACTGCAAGAGGTTCCTCTAGTCAACAAGGGATAAATGCTTTCCTGGGATTTTGGCAGAACATTCACATGAATGTTCAACAGTACATTTCTTCTAGAAAATCATAAAAATGTGTTAATATCATAACGCTGGATATTAGCAAAGACGATATGTGTATTTAAGAAGAGAGGAAAGGAGGCAAGGTGTTGGTAAACTCACATTTGTGTGCAGGGATGACACCTCTTATGGAAATACTTAATCTTGCTGATGCCTTTCAGCTCTGCTGGGTAGAGTCAGAGGTAAATCAACTTTGCTGTCTACTGAGGGCATGAAGGGACTCAAGTGCTCTATCTCTTTCTAATAAATAAACACTCTACAAGATAAAATTTTAATAGTCCTTTAATAAATGTGGAGGGCTTTTGTGGCAATCAATACTAGTTTAACAAAAATGTACTGTACGGGTGACTGAAAGAAAAGCCAGGATATCAATTGGGAACAAGAAAGATATTTGGCTAAATATCTCAAAGCTGGGAGAAAATTCTCAGAAGACTCAATACATACAGAAATGCACTGGTCTGAAAAATAAGACATGAATAAAATGTTTTCAGTTTCCCAAAGGAGAGCAGAGAGGGTTAATCTCTATGAGTTTCTTTGACCCCTCCATTTGTATGTATTTCTCATGTAGGAATTGAATTTTACATGAGTAATGAGATCATCCAAAGTAAAACTAATAGTGGTAATAAAAGGATCCCACAAGGCCTGAAACTTTATGTTTTGGATTGAAAGGAAATCTCTGATTCGGGAGCAAGGAAGAAGACTTCCTGTTTTCAGACATGGGTTTTTTCAAAGGACCTCTTGCACTGTTTTCTACAGCCCTGCTTCCCTTGAGTAGGAGATGTTGCAGAGGGATGGTTGTGTGGTCATGTGGAGTGTCTACGAGTGGATATTGGTTTGCCCCTGGCCTGGTGCCTGCTCTATGCACCCTCTGCAGAGCCACGTTTGTCACCGGGTCAGATCAAACCCAACAGGACAAAGCAGGAGGCAAGGAAAACTTAGGTCACTCTACCCAAGCAGTAAGTATGGGAAATTTCGATTTTGGACTCCTCTGGTGATTTCTGGAGTAATTATTTTATTTCTTAGAGTCTTAATGCCATCTGTGCAAGAGAAAGGGGTGATAATACCTACTTTGTCTCCTGTAGACAGATTGTAAACTTTCAGACACAAGGACTTCTATTTTTCTGTGTAAAGAGCACCTGGAAAAAAGCAATGTTGTTATCTCAGCTGGAGCCTCTTTTTGTTACTGTACTACAAATAAATCCTACATGCATATTTACCTTTAGAAATTCAGGAAAAGAAGGCCTCTTTCTATGAGAGATCTCCTGCTGTGTATGCAGGAAAATTCACTAATGTCTAGAGGTTGTTTATGCTGATTATCTGTAGCTACATCACTTTCTTTTCCTCAGAGAAACTCAGAAGGATGATGAAAAATCACAAATACCCCAAAGTAAGGTATTTAGATAACACCAAAGGCTGAGGTTTCTTGTCTGTGGATTAAAAATGTAATTTCCTAAATGATATCCCAAGTACACAAGGCTGTAGGTCGTACCACCAGTTATCTTCATACAATTCTCAATGTAAAGTCTCTTTTTCTCCTGTGTTTTCCTTTTCCTGTTCGATTTCTTGAAGTGCTTTTATCTAAACTATCACGGGAACAACTCTTCTCTTCCTTTTCATGTTAAGAGTGAGAGGCAGTAGGACAAACCTAGTGAGGAACATCAAGGTGAGAACCTTAGAAAAAGAGACTTTTCCTAAATATTTCCTGAACTTAAGGATTCTGAGGGCTGTATCCTATCACACTCTGTCTGAGGAGAATCATTTTCTCCAGGGCACAGCCAGTGGAACTGCAATCCAGCAGGGAGCAGCAGGGATTTAGGAACTTGCCCATATTGGATTAAAAGGGTTCTAGTGTTGTGCTATGAAGGGGAGGCTGAGGTTGAAGTGAAGCTTGACATGTAACTTGACAGTATTCATGGGGACATGAGCATTGCAAAACGCACAGCCCATATGCCATCCCCTCATAGCATAAAAGCAGCCACCATCACCTTCTGGGTTGTAATGGAGTTTTAAATATCTTGTGCTTCATGGAAAATTACTTGTCTTTTAGGAAAAAACCAAGTTCCTTCCATTGGTAACAAGGAAACCTGTATGGATTCCTGCCCAACTGTTCTGTGACACACTGCTAATGATGATAGCCAGTGGTTATTTTGCACTCTGAAAACATGATTTCTTTTGCTTATCATATTTCCAAAGAATATTGCACCCTTAAGTGTTTAACACCTAACTTGATGAGGGAACCCTTTTTCATTTTTATATGATATGGAGATAATTCAATATGTGTGTCTTTGTTATTTTATTGTAATATTTAACAGAAGCTAAATATGTTAATTGTTATACTCTACTTGATATTTTGAGGTCTTACTCATAAAAGACCCAGTTTGACAGCGAGGCAGGCACAAAAATATCTTTTGTGAGGTTTTGCAATTTTTCTTTTAAAGAAACCCTGAAAGGTGGCAGTAACTGAACTTGTAGAAAGGAGGAAAGGAATTTGGTGAAAATTGTATGAAAATCTACTTGTTCTTGGCAGAGTTTAAATGCACTAACAACCTGGTTCACCTTTAGGGAAAAGATCAGGGAGAAGGGAAACATTAAACAGCTTAGCTCAGTCTAAGCTTTGATGAAAGTAAAATTTCTGGGCCAACCTCACATAACCAGGCCCCCTTTCCATGTAAAACTAGGGATGACTTTAAAGAAATATTTTCTCCCAGGGAAAAAAATTAATCCTTAAGATTTCTCACAGACTCTTATGTTGAATGTGTTTCTGACTTTACCCACTTTCCCCAGAGACCATCAGCTCCCTCTCAGCATTTCCATCAAGCAGATTAAAATGTGAAGGGATAAGAAGGTAGGAAAAAAAAATCAGTTCACTAAATACTTACAAAGCCCCTTGACTTTTAATAGGAAAAAGCCATAAATAACAGAAATTCCACTGCCTGTTTATTTTGAAATCCTCTTTCACACCTTTCTGTCAGATGAGGACACTCACAGCCAACTACAATCTGATGCTTTGTAGATGGCCAGGCTACAGCATAAACTGTGGACAAAACTCTTAACTGGAAGAAAATCTCCATCTTTTTGACAGAGGTCTGCCTTAAGTGGGCTCAGCCTCCCATTTGGTTGGTGTCAAGCCCTAATTAGTGGCTCCCCTTTGGCCCAAAGTTCTGCAAAATCTCCCAGCCTTCTGCCTGGTGGGTCTTCTACTGTTTGACATCATGGTCAGATACCTCACTGAAACTATACAATCCACCAAAGCTCCAGGTGCCCAGGCTTTTGCACAGGGCCTCTGGCAGTGTGTGAGATGGCTCCAGATGAGAAGGTGGGTGCAGTATGCTCTTGTTGCTCAGCTGCACATTGAGATGCAGTTGAGGCAAATTAGATGATGTGTTCATTTTCTGCATGTTTTCCTAATGCCCTCTTGGTTCTGTAAGCATTACAGATGGCAGGTCCTGAGAGTTTAATTTTACTGAGATACACTGCTCAGCAGAAGATGACTTTCAGCGAGAAGCTGGTTTGACAGTGTTTTGTAGGAGGCCCCTCGGGAAGCCCACCTGGTTCCATTTCAGCCCCACAAATCCATTAATACTTCTGCACTTTCAAATGCCAAGGTTTCACTATCAGTCTGCTAAAAGCTGCCTTTTAGCGTAAAAGAACTTGCTGAAGAGTAAAGATGAATTGCACCTGCTGTAGTTAGTTTTCAGTGTCTGCATCTGCTTAGCCTGAAGAGTTAATAGTTGGGGGATGACAGTCATGTTCTTGAGAAAAATGGTAGGGAACGAGTGAAAATACAGATGAATTGCAGCCTTTCCCCTCCCCATCACTTCTATCTGTTATTGCCAGCGTCCCCACTGAATCCACTGGACTACTTCTGAGTTTGGTGGCAGCTATTTCAGATGCCTTGAGATATCAACTATCTTTACATGTATTCACAGACACAGACTAACATACTGGTAGCTGCCTGCTGCTGAAGGTATATGGGAAGAGACAGCAGGCAGTATTTTTAGAGTTTCTAAGTTTCTCTCTGGCTAAGATTAATTCTCACTTTTTATCTTCCTTTCCTTCTGGCTCTGTTCAAAGTTTGCCATGTTTCCTTAGCACTCAGATTGTTCTTTGGGTTTTTATTTATTATTATTACAATTTTAGTTTCGAGGGCTCTGGTACTCAAGGTAAAGCTAGAGATGGCAGCTAATCATTTGATTGTTAATACCACCATTAAATTTAACTTTGGTTTTTTTTTTCAGTCCAATAAGTTGTTCCTTAAACTCATGACTGAACATCTCTGAAACGGTAAATGGTCCTGTAATTTAATAGAAACATTGAAATCACTAAAAGAGTGTCAAAGAGCTAAGCAAGGGAGTGTGCTTATCTACTGAAAGAATTTAATAACTCAGAAATCTATGTAACTGACATTGGACCTAATTGTAATTAAATCACATTCCAAAACTGAGCAAATAATTCCCGTTCATGCCTCAGTTATCTCTGAAGTGGATAGGGGAGTGTTCACTAAGCATTCAGATGTAAAGGCTCCAACATTACTTGTTAGGGAGATGAAAGTTTTCCCCTGGCTGCTGGCCTCACTTTTCTGCCAGAGCTACTGACTCTGCCCAGTGACCAAAGAGCAGCCCATGGACCTTCCCCTCTGCTGTGGGAGTTTGCTGTTCCTAAACTGCGTTAGGTTAGAGCATTATTTAGGTTTATACTGACTTTTACAAAGTCTGCGGAAATCTATGGACAGTAGTTTTAATTATTAGTTTTTGAAATGGAGGAGTAAAAATTTTGCACAAGAAGACAGAAGATCCTGGTTTTACTGACTCAAATAAATATTTTGATTTGTTGGAATCCTCAGTGGTACAGCTGAGGATTATCTATATAGCTGTATAATACAGTGGTTGTGTTTGAAGTCTTTCAGCTGCCCTGGTGAAGGTCCTGAGTGGCACAGGGTACCAAAGAATACGTGCATGAACAGTTAGTTACAAGGTTATGTTTCATGTATTGTTCAGTGACTTTATACAATGGCAAAGGGGATTCCACACTCAGAAGACAAAAAGCCTTGTAAAAATTAATACCTCTGAGAACTAAAAGGAGTATATGAACTTCACAGATGCATCAATGGAAATGGCAGAGGTGAATCCTCTAAATGTCTTCAAGCCAGGGTTGCTTTAAATAAAAAGTAACATTGTGTGTGACAGAGGTGAAATAATGGTCTATCAAAAGATAATGAAACTGGAGTCTGACAACAAGAATGAAATATAAGGATGACAAGCTGATGTGGCAAAGCAACGTGGTGCATATGTATGAACAAAAAGGCACTGGATATGTTTGGACAGGAGGTTAAGAAGAAAATATAACTGAGGGCTCTGATAGTACAGCCAGGTATTTGTTAAAAATTGAAAAGGAAAGAGTAGTGCTATGCTGCATTTACCTGGAGGTTTATTTGGGAGTTAACCTCTTAACAAACATATGAGGAAAGAGAGTTGCAGTCTCTCTTGACATCAATTTTGATGCAAAATTAAAGGGTGTATAAAGACCTGCCTCTCTAAAAATCTCTTTAACCCAACAACAGATCTCCCCATGGAGCACACATCTCTGTCTTTGGTCCACTGCTCTAAGCAGCCCTTGACAGAGGTGTTGCCAACACCTGTACTCTCTGTGTTACAGGCAGTGGCCACAAACAGCTTTTGCACAGTCTTGTGAATCTTCTTGATTGCTGCTGGCTAAAAGACATTCACTCCTCCCCGAGTTTCATTCCTAGGAGAATGTACCTCATAACATAACAGTGAATGCTGCAAGTGGTATAAGAGAAAGGAGAAAAAGAAACATGTTCAGGAAAACATTCATTTGCATGGTGAGAAAGAGCAGTGCGCCAGCCCTGGCTTTTACCCTGTGCTGGGCTCCTACTGCAGAACTGTGCAAAGACATAGAAGATTTGCCCAGACATTTTAGCCTAATAGCCATTATTTGGGAATGAAAGAAAAATATTTGGCTGTCGGCTGTAACTAGAAAATTATAATCACTAATCAAATAACTACCACCTTTTTCCCCCCAAAGTTAAGCAAGCATTAATAATTAGCTGTTGTACATGGGTGTAATTCATTACAATGACTGATTATTTGTAAATGTCCGTAACATTTTGCCACAGCAATTAGTCATTCTTGTTTTGTTTATCTGAATTCTTACACGACAACCATGAAATCGTAAAATGTAAGTATTGACAGCATTGATAGTTGGCTTAAGCTACTATGTTTTTAAGGGCAGGTTTTAGAAAGATCAGTTTATTGAGTACAATGTTAGCTCACCACCCAAGTAAAAAAACAATACAGTCACAGAGCAAAAATATATAGGTTTTTTTTTTTTTAGGAAGAAATATGAATCATAGTCCTTCATGAAACAACTAAGCTTGTTCTTTGAAAGAAAAACAAACAGACTATTTTGTCTGCATGCAATTCAAACATCAACTCAAGAGTGACCAAAACACCCCCTCACATGTTGGACTGATTAATTCTTTGCCAGGAGGGATCATGAGAAACCTGGATCTAAAAGGCTTTTTAAAACATCATTTGTCTACAAAGTGTGCTGCTGTTGGTTTGGTCAGTCAGAAATCTGATATCTATTCCCTAGTAAATACTAGGGAAGAAGAAAAGTTGTATGTTTCATTACAATGTGTGGTCCACTCTGATTTGTTCCTCCTGCTCATGTTTCCTATCTTATATATATTTGTTTTTAGATGCAAGACAGGTAGCAAAGAAGAACAGGCTTCATAGTATAGAGTGGATGGGAAAAAGGCACCCCCTGGGACGTGAAATCCTGCTGGGCTGGGTACAGATCTGTTCCTTCAGGTGTCTCAGACCCTGTGCTCAACTCTCTGAGGAACTGAGGAAATAAAATAAAAAACATAATATGAGTGCTTTAAATAAATCTGGTGAATATATTAAGAACTTGTTCATTGGGACAAGTAATTAGGATTTGTAGGTATTTCCTACATAATTCCCATATGAAGCTAATTTCTTCTGGGGAAAATTTCACATGAACCTAAGCAAACCTCGTGTTCAAATCCAGCTTTTAAACTTGACTTGTAATTGTATACAGGCATCTGATATGCCTAAGGATAATAACACTGTTATAAACACTTTTGCACTGCAAAAAGCATCTTACTGGAAAATGGGAAGTTAATACTTCTCAATACTATTTAATGCTCCTAAGTTTTGAAAGTTTGGTCCAAGGACACCATCAACACCCTCAAGGAGCTGTGCAACTGGTGCCCATGGAGCTGTGGCTCTAGCTTGCTCTCTGCTCTGTGCTGCCACAGAGACAGGGTCCAACATCTCCTCAGTCCCACTCACCAGGGTTGGACTGAAGCATGTAGGAAGGACATTTAAGCTATCTTGAAATAACCTGTGCCAACTTGGACAGTGTCCCCCAGTGCACTCCTTCCTCACACCCATTCTCACTGTCCCCCAAGCACACAGACATCTTAGAGGGAAGATGGCCTTGTGCCTATCTGTTATTGGGATTTTTCTGTCTGTTGCTTGAGGCGTGCATGACACTTCTCTCTTCTGGGTGAATTATGGAAACTCTTGTGCAAAACAAGGTAATGAATGCCTGGAATATTTTGTGGAGTAAACAGTTGCACTGAATTTCCAAGTCTTGCAAGGACATTTAGAGTGCAGCCTAGACAGCTGAATGCTTCTTGAATATTGAGTATCATGAAGCTACAAATCAGGGTAGTTTATGCTTGTGGTTTTCATATGAGGAAGGAAAATTCAAATGAATTCTTATTAGAATTTTTTATCCACCTTTAGTTACAAGACTAATAAAGCAAAAGCAGACTAACCTAAAAGAAAAAACTGCATCGCCTCATGTGAAGATAATGCCTGAGCCCCAGTGCACACAACTATAACACCTATGATTTAGTTTGAGCCTGTATTTTAAGCTTCACATTTCACTTTTAGGTCAACATTTTCTCACCACGTTGGACTCCTAAGAATTACCTAGAACTTTTGCAAAAATACACAGAGTACATGCAAAAGTGAAAAATAATGATCTGTTCCCAGATGCCTTTTATCAGCCTGTTTTTCCTGACACATTGGATGTGATGCACAGCCAGCTTCTCTAAAAGCGAGCTGTGAGCTCCCACACTTGATAGTGCTTTCACAACTCTTGGACAAAGTCCTAACATTACTAAACTCAGTTCCTTATTTATTCCCAAAAAGCCAAGATTTTACCTTCAGGATATGTTATTTCAGTTCCTTTGCAAAACAAAAGTTTTCCTGGTGAAACATACAAATTTAAGGCTCATCACAAATGAAAACTGTATTTACAGCTCTTATTGCTTCATTATGATAATAAAAGTACTGAGTCCTTAAATAATGTTCATTTTCTCTGTCACAATCACAAAAGGGCAAAGAGAATTTGCACTTACTTATTTCAGGCTAGATTTTGTGTAGGCTTAAGGATCATCTAAATGGGTTGATTGTAGACAATTACCTTGCATTTTATGAGCAGAAGTTAAGATTAAGTTTAAAACAAATAGAGCCATTTCAGTAGGGCAAAGTTTGTGAAGCTGAAGGAAGTGGTCAGTAAAGTCAACTGGACTGAAGTGTTCAGGGGTTTGAATGTGGAGGAGGCTTGAACTCTTCTCTAATCAAAATCACAAAACGTAGCAGGAATTTGCCAAACAAGCAGAGGGCAAAAATTGTAAGAAAAGATTCCCAAGGCTATTTGAGTCAACAACTGCCTGTGAATGATGGTAGGAGTGAGCATATCCAGCAAACAAAAATTATTACAGGGACACATCAGGAAAGAAGTCAGTTTGTGCAGATCAGAAAGCACAGGAAAAAAAGTAAACTCCACCAAATATTAGGGTGAAATAAGCCTTCTAAAAAAATGTTAAAATATAATGACAGAATTATTTAGCCATCAAGTGACGGGCTTGGAAGAAGTAGCACAGGTGGAATACATTCAATATGGGACAGAGGTTCAAGTTGACTAAGAGTAGCTCAAATTCAAAAGTATTTTTTTATCCAGAAAGGCAAGAAAAATGGCTCCTAGGAATCAGGAATGGCAGCAGAAGGCATTAGAAGAGAGGAAAAAATCAGCTGGCAGTAGGATTTTTTCCCATAATTTTGAAATAGCACATCAGCTTCTTTAGGTGTGGAGGGAGCAGAGTGTATGTCCCTGAGCTCTCTGGGATGTCCTAATTGGGCAGCTGAAAATTCAGCCTTGGAATCTTCAGTCTCAGACCCTTTCCTAGACCCTGTAGCATCAAGGAGGAGCTGGCTGTGGAGCTGCTCTGTACCTGTTTGCAGCAGTAGCAGAAACCCCCGGTCCTGGAAGCAGGCGGGTGAGAATGAGAGATGGAGTTTGTGCACTCCCCAGCCCTGGGTGAGGTTGAGGCTCTCACTGTAGGGCACTGGTTTCTGGACATAGGTCAGGGGCCAAGGGCTGAGTGAAGGATGATGGAGCCAAAGCTGAGAGAGAGGATGCAATGCAAAGACTGGACACACACCACAGGCATGAACAAAGAATTTGGCACAGGAGAGCCCTAGAGGACAGTCCTGGAGTTTCTTCTGCTCTCTCAACATACCCTGTGATTTCTCTGTATAAGAGCAGAACTAAAAAAATCAAGTACAGGATTTGAAATTTGCCAGTATAAGCCAATTTTTTAGTCTCACTCAGTAGAAATTAAGAAAGTAGCAGTGCTGATTTTCCTGTATTTTAACCATGTACATTTTAAGAGTAGCCTACCCAGGGTTGTGAGTATAAAATTATGGCACTACAGAATAGCTAGCTTTTCAGGCTAATGGCTCATTTAGTAGCCTGCCATAAACAAAACTTAAGGAGCATTCACTAGAGGAAGAAAGGATTTTGAAAGAAATGATAATGAAAAATAGAGGGAAATGGAACAGAGGACAGAATTCAACAAAACCTGCCAAAGAGTGGTTTGAACCAGAGTAATCTGATATTTAAGGTTAGTGATTTTCTGGGGAAGTGAAAAGTAGTACATGTACAAGATCAAGGAGTGAGATCCAAAATATCTACAGATAACATGATGCCTAAATATTACACTTGGAACTGAATTAACTTTCATGTGTCAGGCTTGTAGACTCCTAATTTGTATTTGTACAGTGAAGTGGCTCTATAGACATTTATGATCAATTATACAGTTGTATATCTAAGAAAAAACTGCACAGAAGCCATGACGTTCATCAGGGGAACACAAAAAACTGATTAGCAGAAGGTACAATAGATGTGTCCAAAACACTCTTTCTTGCCTCATTTTAGTAGATCTGTAAACTGGGCCTCATGGTATAAATCCTTTCTCAAGGCTTACACACCTAAACTTGTCTCTTTTGGAACCAAGCAAGGGAACAATACCCTTTTAGGTAGTTTTCCTGAAAGAAAACCTCTGGGTCTTGTAGGGAGTGTTGCTTCTTCTCCCCCTCCTCAGTTAGCTGGAATATCTTCTTCCTGATTGTGCCACTTCTCTGCAGTTTTCTGATGTCTCATGTATCCAGGTTTTATGCCCAGGCATAGGATCTTTCTGTCCCTCTTGTTTGCATTCTGTTACAGGACAAGGAAGGGTGAGGCAGCCTGTGGGCAGGAAGAGTAATGTGATCTTCTCCCATCCAGGAAGAACTTTCTTATCCCATTTGCAGCGTGCTGCGGTGCTCATCAAACTGAGTTTTCAAATTAGGCTACTTCTTACAGCAAGTTCTACTCCCTGGAAAACTGCAGGATTCTCCTAGTCAAAGACCCAGAGGCAGAGATGTCCCAGAGGCAGAGATGTCCCAGAGGCAGAGAGATACCAATCCCTGATGGCTGGGAGAAACAACCATGCTCATTAAGATCTGCTCCTCTGTTTCAACATGTATTGAAAACACAAAGGAGAAACCAGCATTTACCTAGCCAGTGAAACCAGCAGAGAAACAATCTGTCCCATTCCTTCTGAAGTCTGCTTCATCTCCTGGTCACTGGCACTCTGCTGGACAGAGAGCATCCTGCTTTCCAATTCATATCTGAAGTCTCTCTAGCTGCTGTGGTCAAAGTTCGTTTTTCAGTCTTTTAAATCTGTAATTGCTCAAATTAGAGAGCAGGACAGATGATAGAGAGGAGAGACAGGGGAGATCAGCAAAGACTTGGATAAGCTCTTAGAAGCAGGTCAGAGCTCTGGCCAGCTCTCTCAGCCCATCCTCTATTCTTGTGAAAAAGAGGCAGATTCACACCAAAGGCCTCACACATCTACAAATTTGTTAGAAATGCCAGAATATTTTGAGCTGATTCTCTGTGAAAAGGACCTATGAAGTGCTGGGGCCACATTACCGACCAGGATCCTTGAGGAAGTACCTCAGAGAAGTGCTAAATAAAGAGCTGTGGCCTTCAGCTGTTGACCCATCCTTCAAGACTGGCTGTCTTGCATGCCTCAGCTCATTTCCTTGCATGACCATCTCAAAGTCTGGGTGCCAGACATGTCGGGACATCAATTACCATTGCCTCATATTCCCAAGAGGAAACAATATAAGAGAACCAGATGTTGATATTCCCAACCTTTTTGTGAGTTTAACACTCACAATGGAAGCTCCTTATATGGTAAATTCTGAAAGTAATTTCTTCATCAAGTCCATTTTTTTATTTTTCATTTTCTTCTCTGTGGAACCAGGCTTCAATTCTGAAAAGGATTTAGCTGTTTTAAAGCTGCATGTCTGATGGCTAAATATTTTGCAGAAAAATGTCCCATATAATCTCTCTGTAACTGTGAAAGACTGACTTCCTTCAGTGATAGTATTTCATTTGCTCTAGTTCAATATTCTTATCAAAGCCCACCTGCCATGTTTCTTTCGCCTTCTGCTCTCTTTATCTGTAAAAATTATGCTGTTCCTACCATCAAAATAGGCCAGGATACAACAATTAAGTGGAGGAAACAATTTAAACATGAATAATATCATCATACATGACTTTGTCAACTAACATTGTTTCAAAAAAGGCATTTTTTCAAAGTGGCTCCTAAGGTGATTTTTGCTCACCCCAGCTGCTACAGGTTTTCATTCCTTGTCAGCATCCCAGAATATGTATGTCACGAGGAGGAACTTGAAGAAGGAGATAAGAAGTATCTTTCTGGCTTGATTCAGGAAGTGTGTGCAAAAGGATCAGTGAGGGAAATTTGCCTGAAGCTTTACAGATACACCAGCAAAAAAGAGAGAAATATGCATTCGAGATTGGCAAAACTGGAGTGGGAGAGCCTGAAATTATGTGACAGGAGACATGATAGATGTAACTATTATGGTAATGCTGCTTAGGTCTGCTACAAGAAAATTTAAAGCTGTACATATTTTTGTAGCCCATTCGTTTTACCTCAACCTTTTTCAGCTATTCCTTGATGTAGGGCAGGATGTTCTGCATAGTGATACTGAGAAATTCTGTTTGCCTACAGCTTTCCAAAGCTGCTTGTAGATAATTTCTTAATCCATTACCAGGATGGATATTTGACACATTCACTTGCATTAATTAAGCAGATGTAGGAGTAGATGGTTCATTTTTCAACAACCCTTCAGGACTTGTTGAAGAATCCAACAGAACAGTTCCGTATATTTTTTCCTTAGGAAATAATAGGAAATGAATGTTGCATAGATTATTTGCATATTTAGCTAGTTGTCCATTTAAAAACATTTACTTACAGCTTTTTTTTCCTCTTATTCCTTAGGAAATAATAGGAAATGAATGTTGCATAGATTATTTGCATATTTAGCTAGTTGTCCATTTAAAAACATTTACTTACAGCTTTTTTTTCCTCTTATTCCTTAGGAAATAATAGGAAATGAATGTTGCATAGATTATTTGCATATTTAGCTAGTTGTCCATTTAAAAACATTTACTTACAGCTTTTTTTTCCTCTTATTCCTGCTGATCAAAACATCAGCTGTTCACTGGTAAAAAATTCCCTTTTGAGGGGGAAAGTCCCTATTGAAAGCAATTACTTTCATTGTTATTATGACATTATAATTAATGTACTATTTATATTTTCTAATATTTTGCAAATGTTTTATCAAAATTATTTTTTAACATCTGGACAGAAACTCTTCATTTCCTGAAAATGGTTTCTTTAATTAGAAATAAAACCTTTCTTTCTTGCACATTCTGAAAATAAATTTATTATATTGAACACTATTTTCCAAATCATACAATGTAAACGATTGTGACATGTCTGTGCTATAGCCACAAAATCATGAAAATGCAGCACGGATCTGATGCCCTTGTTAATATGGATTTGAATACTAATGTGGTTAGGGTAGAACAGCTAATTTCCTGAGATGCTCGGGACTCCTTTGATAATGCCTTTGTTTAGAGTGCTACTGACTTCCAGGGGGGCTCCAGGAGGTACAAGGCTTTCTATGTGCCCTCCTTTCAGTTTTTCCCAAAGAAAACATTTGTCTTGAAAACTACCCTCCCTCTTGTTTTTATCAGTAACATTTGCTTTTTAAAAACTGTTTATCAAACTGTACTGCAAAATACTCTTCTTGTATATGCAAATAAATCTGGAGCATGACATGTTTCTCAAATGTGACACTGGCTCTGCCTTGAGGAAGTATAATGTACCTAAGCTCACAATGAACTGTGAAGAAAACAAACTTTGCTCTACTTGTTGAACTTTCTTAGTAGTTTAATTTGGGAACACGTTCAGGTTATGATAACTGGTGCAGAATTTCCAGCAGATATCTGCTACAATCATGTCTTTCTTTCTATGCTCTAAAAAGTTTTTTGATGGTGTCTTTTTTTCACTGCAGAAGCTTTCAAAGAAAGAAAAATCCCCCTGAACTTAGGAATCACAAACTCTCATAGGGCAATATGTACTCAGGAGGAGATTTTTATTAAGTACAGCCAGATTCTAGATTCATGCTACAGGGTATGAGCAAAATTTGATCCTCTCAAGCTTTGCAATATGGAACATGGGACAGAATATTTTTTTCAACACTTGGACGTTTTCAGTATTTTCAAAGGGCTTGCCCCCTGATTAATGAGCGCATTTTCAAGTCCGAAGACCTCAAAGTATTTGTTTGATGAAACCTCTAACTATTAATTTTCCCTATTTTTTTTTTTTTATTAACAGAATAAACAAGTGAACTCAGTTACTCATCTTGGCCTAATTATTTTTGGAAACTTTAGCCATATGAGAGTTGGTAACAATCAGTCAAATATTCTGCAATTTGGTCACTTTACCCTCTGTGATGTTGAAGGGTCCTCTCCAGGGCCTTGCCAGGGGCTGGGATAGTTCCTTTTTCATGGAGGCACAGTAAGATATATCAACCAACGATTGCAGTAATGTTATAGTGTGTGCTCTGCATCTTACAGCCTCATTCTGTTACTCATGGACATTTTATTGGATGGGATTGAAGACAAAGATGTAGGAGGAGAGTTTTGCTCACACTGCTTGGAGCTCATTTTGGCTTTTAGCAGCTGGGCTGCATTTGGGCGACCTCACAGCTGCACTGATGTAAACAGAGCCCTTGGCAGTTTCTGGCTGGAGGAAGGACAGCCTTCCCGCAGCTGCAAACCGCAGGACAATCCGCACCCAGCTCAACGGAGGAAGCGGCAGCTTCATTTTCTGTGTGCTGTGACCAGATGCGGTCTGTTGGCTGGTCGAGAGCACACGAGACCCCAGCCCAACTTCCTCCTGGCCATTCTACACTGGGAACGTGCAGGGGTGAATCTGCAGAGCTCTGGGAGCCAGCTGTGCCCTGCAGGCACGTGTGATGCTGGAGCGAGCCCCGGGAGCTGTGGGAGGAGAAGGCTGTGCTCCAGGCACACTGCCTCCTGCTCTTCAGCGGCTCTGCAGAGGAAATCTTTTATGTCTTCATCCCTGCTCCCTGCATGCTCCTGCCATGGCCAGAGAAAAAACAACCTAGCCATTATTTTATTACCCAATGCAGAGAAAACCCACCCCAGCTAATCTCGTTTTGTGTCAAGGGAAAATAAAGTTGTTTTTGTTTTTTTAAAACCCAAATGAAATCATGGTTCTTTATGGATATTTGTGTCATCCTAAGAGAATGATTCCATTAAGATTAAAACAAAGGCTTCTTTTTGCTAATAACCTTTGAAATGAA
The DNA here is from genome assembly GCA_013401135.1 of Cettia cetti. Classification (NCBI taxonomy): domain Eukaryota; kingdom Metazoa; phylum Chordata; class Aves; order Passeriformes; family Sylviidae; genus Cettia; species Cettia cetti. The sequence goes on along the minus strand of VZUI01037402.1, from coordinate 12,064 downwards.
ATTTGTTTTCTCAAGAGTCTTTCTTTTAAATAGGAGTCTTTCTCTTAACTTCAGGAAAGAAAAACTGGTATTGTTTTTCATAATTATTCAACAGGAATTTGTATTACAGTAAATATGTGGCTATGTTTCTCACAATAAACAATGACTAATGATAGTTACCTAAGAGATACATGTTTTAAAGCTAATCAACTCTTTCTCTTTAAAAGCTTAAGAAAATATTCTTATTTAAATTTAGAATTTTTATCCTAAATGCACTATAGCTAGATAGCATTGATGTGTTGAATTGAACGTAATCTTAGATAAAAATGGTAAATTATTTATTTAAGGCAATGGGTAAAGTAATTCCTATATGCAACAAATGTGATCGTAGATGAAATTAAAAATCACAGCTGAAATCTTGAAATTTTTCTGTGAAATAGGTAATAGCCACATAGATGCAAAGAATATAGGAGCTGCATAGCTTTTAATAATCTCTCCTTGTGCTGTTGTCAATGCAGATGTTTGCAGTGGGAACAACCACTCCTTGTAGGACTCAATACTACAGATTACTTCCTGGAAAATTTGGCACAGGGTGGTTTAGAGAGAAGTTTGCAGATTTTGGTTTTCCACTGGCAAGTGGGAGGGAAAGAGAAAACAAATTGTGTAGTAAGTGAAACAAAAACACAGAGAACTTACACATCCCTTGCCAGCTTTTAGGGGAATGAAAGCACTTGAGATTTTGCAGTCTTACTGGAATAATTAGAACTACATAATATTTGGAATACATAAGCCCAAGAAAATCTTGGGAATATTAAAAGGGTGATGTTAAATCCCCTGTCAAGGAAGGAAGAGCCTGGCCAGGCTTTGAAAGGATGCACAAAAGGGATGGTCTGTGGTCTGTGCTGGATGTGCTGTCTCATTGCTAACAAATTCACACAGATGTCAGAAATACAGCATGAATGAAAGCTAAAAAAAGATCCATCTGGAAGAAAAAGAAAAATAAAGTGATGCATTTATTTATTTTTCCAGCTTCCTACAGGTCTGGCAATGCAGGCTTCCCAGCTTCCACTTTTGTCAAACTGATTTTATCACCTGGAGCTGTACAGTGTCAGATAAGGACAGTGTGCTGGCATTTATAGGGGAAGTTGTTTGCAGTGTCCCACCTGTCTGGTCCTGCTGCCAAGGGGTCAGTGGCTGTTTAATGATAGGAACTCTCATTTTGAAAAGCAGTATGACAAGTGTGATGCCAAGCCTGTTTCTGATAGCTTTGTCATATGCTGTGGCACTACTCACAAACTCTGCTCATGCCTTTATGTACTACACACTCTGAATAGTAGCAAAAACTGGACAGCTGGAAAATAGCCAGATCCATGATGACAACAGTGTGAGTGACCCCAGAGTCTTAATCCCTGAGCTAAAAGATGGGGATAGAAAGACTGCTGGCACTGACCCACAGCTCAGGAACAAATGCATGTAAGGAGGATTACACTCAAGATTAGACAGGCATTTTTGTTGTCTTTGATCTTGGTTTCATAGATGACAGCAGGTTGCTAAAATCCTCAAGACTTAAAAGAAAGAGAGGATAAAGGTGGGCGTTAATACCAGTAAAATGCAGAAGGGATGAGTGAGGTTAACTCTGGTGGGTTTCAGCTGGCTGGCACTGGCCAGCACAGCGAGGCACATGTGGTGAGGGCTGTGCTCAACCTCTGCTCAGATTTCAGCATCCCTCCCTTCATAGGGCTGGATGAAACTGAATACTTCTAGAAAGTCACACTTTGACCACAAATTAGAGATAGGTGTAATTCCAGCAGGTTGGAGGGAAAAAGCCCTGCTCTTTTCTTTCATCCAGGCTACGTGCCTTAATTTATAGAAAATCTGTCTCTCTTCTTATATTGACTGTTGTCATCAACAGTTGCACAGGTGTCAAGTGGAAACCCTTGAGGTGTTGATGTCAGACTGACCCTTGTGTCTGCAGTCATGGACCAGCCTCTCACCAAACAGACCCAGATTAAAATCTGTGATCTGAGTAAGATAAAGCAAGGATAAGGTATCCTGCTTACTACCCTCATATCACTGCGGGGGGAAATGCTGCTCTCTTTCTCTTAGCTTAGAAACATTCTTTGGACTAAAGTGTCAGTTTTTACAAATTCATATTTTACAGTAAAGGAACTAGTCAGAAAATTCCTGGTCAGTTCCAATCACAGAGTCAAGTTCTGTTTGCCAGAACAGAACATTTAGCTGAGACTAGAAAATGTTTACTTTAGTCCCAGCAGACTTAGCAAGAACTTAAGCAAGGCATCAGAGGTGACAGAAGAAATACTCTGATGCCAATTACCAGCTGTTATCTTGATTTGCAGAGAAATGGTCTTCAGTGTCATCTTTCTTTTGAGAAGAAAAGTACACCTAAGTTTGACCCACCCATAATCATTTTGACACCTCTAAGACACATTCACACTGACTGTCTTGATCTGTTTCATGCCAAAACTGAACAGGACCACTGAAAATATGAGCCATGCTTTCCAGCTTAAACAAAAGGAGTATTAACTCCTTTTCCTAGTGTCCTAGGGTAGGCCGTAATATATGAACAATTTCCTTACTTCCCCCACAGAAGACAGCAAACTTCATTTCCCTCCATTTCTACTCCTTTGTGTTGCTGGATGCAAACCATTTCCCATCAAACTACCCTGAATTGCCCTGACAATCTATTTCCTTCAGCACAAAAGGTTTTCTGACAGTTTCTGTGCTTCACTCTGCCAGTGGTCAGAACCAGGAGGCATCTATGGCTCTTGCTGTCAGTTTGGGCTTGTGTCTTCCCTGCAACACATGTTGAACATGTGCTGGGTGAGCATTTTCTCTTCTAACATATGTCACATTCCTGGTACTGCCGCATCAGCAGCATCCGACTGGCTGGGAGCAAGGAAGGAAACGGTGAATGCATTTGAAAAATCACTGATGGCCAGGCAGCTGAAGGACATGACATATAAACTTTTCAGAAAACGTTTTAAGGAGCAGACATTCACTTCACCCCATCTGGAGCACGTAGCAAGCTGTTTGATTTCCTTCATTCTTCTGGACAATTGTAGTGACGACAGCACCGGATACTATTTTTATGAAGAATACCACGTTGTGAGCACCTGCATGAATAATGCTCTCAGTCCACAGCATTTTGTCTTACATGCCCTTTATAGTCTCAGTTTCTATGCTGAATTGCACAGTTTTTCCAGTTTAAAAATGCAGAATTGGTATTTTTTCACAGAGTCTGCAGGACAGGTAAAACCAGCCAAAATATATCAAAAAATCTGAGTGCTGAGAGGAGATGGATTCTTGAAAAATGTCAGATGAAAGAGACTCTGATCCTGACAAATTCGTTATGTTGTCCTCATGCAATAGCAAAGGCATGGGAAGGAAGAAAGCTGTGATGAGCATAGAAAATATTTGTTGTTTGCAATGGGAGAGGTTAAAGTGTGCTAACCAGTTATCAGGTACACAGAGAGGATATTGTGCCAGATGCACAGATTGATGGGTTATAAAATTATTTGAAAACTGAAGGTCATATGGATGGCATACTGCAAATTAGACATTTAAGCAGATGGCATGGGTATTCACTAGTCCACCTGGCTGGAAGAAGGAATTTTCCAATGCTCTACAAAAAATATAAAGCAGATAAACAATAAAACCCAATTCAGATAAGTGAGCCAAACTGTTTTAATTACTTACTTGTCATTTTTCACATTTCTGATCTTGGTCATTTTTCTCTTGTAGGAGTTTGTTTTTCTATATGATAACAACCAGCCTAGTCTCAGACAATACAAGACACCAAAAGCATGGAGGGGGGAAATTCTGGGTGAAATTTCATGTCCAATTAGTATGGTACCTATCTTTAAAATTTTTCCTCTAAGAGCGCAAAAATAGTTAGTTAGAAGGAAAGGAAATTTAGGTAGCCACTCTTGTACCTTGTCACTGTCATGAGCAGCAGAGAGGGGGACATGGAAAAGTGAACAGGAAGGGGAAAATAAGCTCTGTGAGAAGGTCAGGATGAGCAAGTGAAAAAGTAATGAGATAGAAAATGTGACTCTCTAACTGCAAGCCCTCCCAAAATTCCCTGTGTAGAGACATGATGTGGTTGACTTAGCACAAAGGCAGCATCATGCCAATTATCTGGAAAGTAGAAATAAATGTAATTTTGGTTTTGAGGCAGAGCTAGGAAATTTCTGGCACCTGGTCCTCCCAACAGACCCCTTGGCACCTACTGCTTGTCCATGTCACATATTACCCTCTAGCTGAAAGAAAGCCACCTTCATTCCACTATCAGTTCTTGAAGCAGATACAGCTGTGATAGAGAGGGAGGGAGCTTTCATTAGCATCACTAAGCAGTGGCCCGTGCCCTTTCCGGGATGGGATGCATTGGCATTAAAATTCAATGGCAAAAAGCCACACTTACACAGGAGAGATGATGGATTGATGGGAATGGTTTATATTCTCCTGCTGTCTTGTTTTTTGTGGATTTTCTTTTTGGTATCAAATAAGAGGCTTAAGAGGAAGTGAATGCTGAAGAGACACAGTGCAGTGTCAGATGGCTGTGATCCCAGCAAGCAACACTTTACTGAGGCAAAAACAGAGCCTCTTTCTCTGCTCCTTGAATAGTCTTAGTCAAATCCTGAGAGTGGAAAGGTCAGAATAATTAGACAGAAGCACTCAGCTTCCTATTCAGTGGTGAGAGATGGGAACTTTGAGAGTTTTGTTTTGTGTTAAGGAAGGATGCATTGCTATGTGTTCTTGTTAAGCACAGTTCAAAATAAATCTCAGCTACAGAAGTACATGTCATGGCCTCAAGATATCTTTTCTTTCTTGAAAGACTATGCAGCTATGTTAGAGATGAAGGCATTACCTAGAAAATGAGGGGTCCTGTTGCAGAAAGGATGACAGTCCATGGCACTATGAGACAGAGCTGTTTTCCACCACACCCTTCTGCTCGAGAGAGAGGTCTCATTCCAATATTTGCTTATTTTTCCCAGCTGACATAGTCTTACTTCAAGAAGAATTCTCAGAACAGCAATAGAGAAGTAGTCTCAGAACACTGAGTTGGCAGTGGCCTTGTTTGGAACACAAGCATTGACTTCCACCAGAAAAGAAAGGCTGTATTTTAAGGATCATGCTAAATATTAAAGGAAGAGTAAGACCCCAAATATTTTGTGATTTTTTAAAGAAAAGATTTCATGCAAAAATGCAAACATTCATGAACTTAATTGATTAATTGCTTGCCAGCTGGTGTAATGACCTTGTTTCTAGTCAGCAACCTGATAGAATGTACGACAGTCCTACCTGCAGGTAGATGGGATTCACGTGATTCTGAGATGTTTGTTGTTAGCTATCAGGGTAAAATTTGTCCTCTGCCTTCCCACCATGGTGGGATCTTAGAAGCAAAAGGAAAAAAAGTTGGTTGTCCTGGGGCAGGGTAACAGTTCAGCTAGTCCAGAGCCCAGTTTCCTAGAGGAACGACAAGTGAGTGCCTTGGAGAGAACATGAAGCAAGGGCCAGGCAATACTTCCCTAGACCTTTCTCCAGCTCCCAGCAGCTTATATTTCTGGTGCCCTGAATTAAAAATAGTGTTGTTGCACTTAATGTCCTTATTGGGTGCTCTGCGCAGCACTGAATGGGAGAATGGGGAAAAATTGCCTCTTTTGCCAGCAACCTGCCTACGGGTAAGTGGGAGAAAGCAGGAGCAGAAGGAGCAGAAGGAGCATCTCCTCTCAATTACACAGCCTACAGGAAGCTGATCTTCTGCTGACACACCCCAAAACTGCATGCTTTGACATTCTTCAAGGCCTGTGATTTTCATGGAGTGCCATGGACTTCTGGAAGGGTAAAGCCCATATCTTCCTGTCTGCCCTAGAGGACACTTGTGGGGAAGGGTGGGTTCAGAAGCACAAGAGGAAATTTGTCCGTGCATGACTGCTTGCAACATACCTGGTTCTTGGGGCAGGTCCTTGCCCCAAAACTCTGCAGTTCAGACCTGCATCCACAAGTTCTGTGCTCATCAGGCACCACAGAGCTTTTCCCCACTAAAAAAAAAATGGCATTCAATGTGTCTTTGAGCTTTGTGCTTATTTTTAAAAGGAATATCTGCCACCAAGTGGAAAATCTTATCACTTCACCAATATTTATAGATTATTCCCAGCAATAATCTTAGCATTAATCTTGCTTATTACTCTAAAAGAGTTCAAAACAAGCAGACAGATAGAAAAATGTGGTGCTGAAACAGAGCATCAGTTGTCTTGCTGGTTCCTTTTCAGCACGGGTTAGAGACCTTGCTGAGGCACAGCTTGCTGCTTGCCTAAACACAGAAAAATGACAGAGGGGCTGTGGTATGGAGACAGCCTTTCATTCTTCAGCTCTACAGCTGGGCCTCTTGACATCAGAGATAATTCTCCTGAAATACAGGAACAGCAGAAATTCACACTCAAATTTGAATCTTCTGGTGCATTGGTTTCTAATTCTTGTAAAAACCCTCATCTGTTTCTTTGACTTAAGCCATTTTCAAATAACCCTAGCTACAGCAACAATTAATGTGTTTAGTTGCAGAAATCTTAGGAGGAGTACCTTGATATATCAGTGACTGATGAGAACAACTGTTTTGTTCTTTCCTTTCCCATCCATTATACTTTCTATCAGAGCTTCAACAGGGACCAAAGAGATCTCTGAAAAAGAGACCTCTGAGAAACCAAAGAGAATTTATTCCCCTGGCCTGTGGATGTGCTGTCAGCAATTCCTGGCTGCTCATGGCCAGAACCTCAAATGGTTGGAAGTCAGGTCTTACATTTCTGGCTCTGCTCCAGGTTCTTAACCTATTTTCAGACACAGCAGAGGTGACATAAGGAGAAAAAAAAAAAAAATACACAATGGCAAAGAAAGGCTAGTGAAGAGGAAAAAGAAAAACTGAAAGAAAAAAAATCAGCAACATTTGGGTTTGATTCTTCAAACAGGGCCAGAACCCCACTGTGTTTGCTGGGATCACCAGGTACTACAGGAGATGGTCCCAGTACTCCAGCTCAAACTTAGAGAACACGCAAGAGGTGGAGAAGATGGACTTGGGGAAGGTCTGGTGTTGGTGGAGACCTGAAACTTTACAGAACAGGAGGCCAAAGGGAGTCCATGTAAGTGCTGATTGAGCCTGTACTTAGGATGCCACACATGGGTAAAGTCAGTGGGCAGCTGATGGCATCTTGACCAGATGGACACAACCAGAATGACCAGCTCCCACCATCCCAGCCTACTGCAGAACTTCAAAATGAAATTGGACTCCTGGGTATTCACCCAGTGCTTCCCCTAAAAGGGTTGGACACACTTCCTGAGAAGATCTTCCATGAGTTAGAAATAATTTTGTCAAAGCTTCTGTGCTTAAACAGACACAGGATGTTAAAAGAAGCTTTATTTGCTACTGGTGAGGCAAGAACAAGTAAAATGCTGTGGCATTTTCTTTGGCCACTGGCTGGACCAGCAGCTCCACAAAATTACTTGGGAAGCCTGGCAAAATGTGTAGGTACTTAATGACCTTTCAAAAATGTCTAGATACAGCACATTTTATTCAGCTTTGGGTACTCTAAGATAGGTTAGAGGTCTCTGCCCATAGAAAAATGCCATAAAATGCAGAAAAACTTATCAGGTAGTAGGGAATATTTACAAGATGGCTTTTGTATAAAACAGCATCCCTTTTTTGTGTTTGCTTGTAGACAATGCGGGTTGTGCTCTTATGGACTCAAGGCAGTATAGCAAGTATTTTTTGGGAGGAAGGAATAGATTTTTAAAGTAAATATTTTTCTTTAGTTATGTTTTCTTATCTGATCAGCTCTCCAGCATGGAAGGCAGTAAATCACTTTTTTGATAGAGGCTGTACAGGGATGCTGTTGATTCTGGTTCTTTTAGACATTACTGGCTTGCTCCAAGGAGCAAGTTAACACTTGCCAACTTACATAAGTATGAAGCAAACTTTGGATCATACTGTTAGCTCATCCTGGAGTAGCAGTGGTGATCCTTAGCTCAAATGTTTGGGCTTTTTGAATGATAAATCCTGGACCAGGTCTCAACTGTGCAATGCAAGAGGAAGAAGATAGGTGAAATGATAATACCGTAAATACTTTATCTTGACTGTAGAGAGAGAAATCCAGCCAAGGGAAGTGATGTTCAATTCCATATCAATTGAAATTGACATACAGGAAAAATTATATGCACTGTAAATAGATATAATTTTTTATTCTGTGTATATACTGGTTGAAATAAATTTATTCGTAACTCATATATTTGAGTGTCCTCGTGAACTATTGAAACTGCATGTGTCTGTGATAGGTGCAAAAGCGTAAAATCATTTATGTCTCTACCTCTGCAGTCATCAGAATTATTGTCATAAACACCTCATGACACTCTGTGTGGACCATTTTCCATGAAAACTCAGTCCACCTTGGGCTTTTGTTAGGTTTACAGAACAGTTTATAATGTTATCAACTGTAGGGAAGCTTCTAAGTAAACTACCTATATTTTTCTGTCCCAGCATATCATGTTAGCAAGCTCAATTTCACAGCCCTTGGGAAAAACAGAGTTCTTGATCTTTTACCCAAAACTTGCACTTTCCTCCCTTGAGGGAGCAGTCTCCCACCTCTTCCCTACCTCCCTCCCCTCTGATGGTCTCCAAACAGCCAGGCTAGCTTCATTTTCTAGGATCTCCTTTGCCAGAAGTCAGATGGAACTGACTCCTGTCTTGCTGCTGTGGGCTCTCTGTCCCTCAAATCTTGGATTCTAAGTGTGTCCACCTGTGTGAAACAGAATTTTGCAAACACCTTCCCAGTGTGTCAGTCTCAACAGCGGCAATGATCTCAGTCTGGTGCTCCTTGTGGGAGGGGGGGTTTGTCCACCCTGGCTACAGGCAGGGCTCTGGCAGCCTGTGCAGAGTTGCTTTGCTGCTATGAAACTGTCCCCAGATGCTGCTTTTCCTTGCTCTGCCCCCTTATTTCTCTCAGGGCTGCCCACCATGCAGCTTTATTGCTTTGCTGACACCCTGCAGCCTGAGCACTTCCTGCAGGACAGTTTTATTCCGGTTCATCCTTTTCCACAAGTGCCAGACACACTTAAATAGGAGTCTTAAAATCTTAAAGGATAACTCTAAAATATTTAAGGACAAGAAAGACTGGAACCAAGTGAAAAAGGAGAAAAATGCAGTATGACTTAAACTCAGCTAACAGGTACCTTATTGTGTTGTGTACTTAATCCAGTCAAAGCATATCCTGGCTGCCAGATGTCAGGCCTGGTCTCCACTGCCCACAGCAGCAATCCTAGCCCCAGGCAACATCCTCAGACAGCTGGAGTCTGCAGTGACACCCTTTTTTAGACAGTCTTACATGAGGTTCATGCACATATCCTGAGGACTGATGGCTGTATCTAGAATTGGACATTAATTGGATGCTTAATAGTAGCAATTTCCTCCTTGCCCGGGCTAGGAGCTACCATGGGAGTTCCACCTGGATGCATTTCTGAAGCATTAAAGATAATTTTTTATTTTTCATATGGTCTTCTGAGTGAATGATGTAAGCTGTTGTGTCCATAATAAAGTTACTCGTAGCATTTCTTAGGGTTTATACCAGTAACAGGCTTTACACTGGAAGAAGCCCATGGTCTCTAGGACATTGTTATCTGTGTTTGGAGAGCACACATGGCATGTCACTAACATGTGACAGATCTCATTAGAAGTTGTTTTGCTGAACGTTTCTGAAGAAATAGGCTTTTATTGAACTTGGAGGTCACATCACACCACTCCACCATTATTCTGGCTATGTTCTCAGGTACTTCTTAGCCTCAAGATCTTCCTCCACACCTTCAGGGGCTTCAGCAGCTGTTGCCTTTCTGAGCTGTCCTACCTCCCATTCCCTCTCTCCCTGGTTACTTCAGCCTCTTTGCTCCTTTCCAATAGCTGCCTATTGGCCTTCAGCTATCCTCTATCAATCCTGGATATAGGATATATCCTCCAAGGCACTACTCCCCTATTAGTCAAACCCTTACCAATAGCAAACAGCTGTGGTACTTATTCTACATAAATAGCTGAATAAATTTGGCTGAACAATCTCATTGCTTCAATGATAATTTATAGTCCATTGCTTCACTTCATTGGACCTTATAATTGTGACATATTTGATGCAAAATTTCCAAGGAAGTGGAAATTAAATTGGATCTTGAAGCTGGTAATATAGCAGTACTTTTAAAAGTTCTAGAGGCATATTGTCCTTATCACAAATCTCAGCATTATCAAAGTCGAAAAATCCAGATTACAGATTGTTAGAAGGACATCAAAATGTGTTATCCGAGAGGATGCTTAAAACATAAAAATAAAATTAAACCCTTAAAATACAGGTTTAACTTAGTCTGGCCATAGGAACTACCAAAGGAACGCCATTAGGAATTACAGTAAGAGTGAGAAACTGGGAAGAACTAAAGAAACAGGAAGGGAAGGAGGGAGAAGTAGAAGCTATTGAAATTATATCAATGTAGCAAATATCCAAAATCACAAATTTAGTTTAGCCAATGTAGCTAACCTGAGATGGTTTGGATAACAGCTTTATTTTAGTTTGTGACATGACTGGGATGTTATTATTTTATTCCAGGTGGTCTTATAGTAGTTTTACCATCTTCAGGTTGTTGATGAAAATGAAAACTTCCATTTGTCATAGAACAGATGACAACTTAAAGAGGGAGTTTTGTTGGGTGTACAAGTAACATTAAAATTGAGAACAATTTGAGTGAATAAAGCACAGGGGTTACAAGGTAGATTTATCTGCTTCAGAAAATGTTTCAACATAAAATTAAGTTGAGGTAAAATGATTTCAAGGATTTAAATTCAGCTCATCCATCACACACTCGTTTAAAATATTGCAAACCAATATTTCATTATTTGCAGCAGAATAATTTGATGTTTCAAAAGGCCTTCTAAAGTTACCTATGACTCATTTATTAAGAGTTATTCATTGAGTATATGGGTAGACATTGTTTACAACATATTTCTGCGAAATTTTGTTTTCTCTAAATGTTTAAAAACTTTAGGAAGCTTTATATTGTATATAACAATGTACTGTGGGTAACCTTAAAAATCACACTTTTTTTGACTGCATTTATGCAGAAGTATAGGTCAGTTTATTTAACAAAATTCAGCAAATGCTTTTAAAGATTATATAATAATTCCTATGTTCTCATCAGTAACCCAGAATTGCTGGGTGCTACATAGTATTGGGACTGATGCAGATAGATATAAGAAAGAAGATAAGAAAGAGTTACCATGCCAACTGCATGTGATTAGTGATGGCAGCCTACTGTCAACCGTTCTTAGCCTATGGTCTTGCTTAATTTCAGGTAGCTTTATATGGGCATTGTCTCAAAGGCACCTCTATTCTCTCTTCCTTGGGACCAGTGTCTTTTAAAATAAAATCCTTTAATTTTCTTTATAAGTTTTTGTTGTATTGCTTCTCATTGGAGCTGAGCCCTCATTAATGTAGAGACATCCAGTGCATACACTGGAGAAGATGTTCCAATCATCTTTGTGCCACGTGCCTATAAGGTGTTTGCCAGAGCTGGAGGTTTGAACAAGGTCTCTTATGCCAACAAAGAATATGAAGCCTTCAGAAAACCCATTCAAGCCAGTGGATTTTTTTGGGGACCTTTATGGTTGCTTCTGTTTTTGAAATCCAGCAGAGAAGACTATAACATTACTGGGAAAACCGCAGTGAAGCAGCTGGGTGATTTATTTCTCATTGTTACAGGTTGGCAGCTGGGTGACCTGGAGGCCATCTCAGCCTGGCTGCAGAAAAAAAATACTGGCTTTCAGTTAATAATACAATGATAAGAGATTTTCTCTACATTTCTACAAAATACTTTTTGCTTTCATCTTCAGAAAAGGAAAACTGAGAAATTAAAACAAGAAATTGTGTTCTGCTATGATTTAAAATGTGACATATCATGATGATCAAAATGTGACTATAAATATAAATATAAATATAAATATAAATATAAATATAAATATAAATATAAATATAAATATAAATATAAATAT
>VZUI01037401.1:0-10756 GCA_013401135.1 Cettia cetti | reverse complement strand
GGGAGAGAACGGGAGAGAACGGGAGAGAACGGGAGCGGAGAACGGGAGAGAAAGGGAGAGAACGGGAGGGAACGGGAGAGAACGGGAGGGAACGGGAGGGAACGGGAGAGAAAGGGAGAGAACGGGAGGGAACGGGAGAGAACGGGAGAGAACGGGAGGGAACGGGAGAGAACGGGAGGGAACGGGAGAGAACGGGAGGGAACGGGAGGGAATGGGAGGTGCAGGGCCAGAACGGGTGATGCGGGGACCAGGCTGTGCAAGGGGGAAAGGGCGGTTCAGGGCGGGCTCTGCAAAGAGCCAACTGCAAATCCAGGATGGATACGGGCAGGAAAGGGGGAATCTGGGAGCCGTAGCTCGTGGCATTACAAGGAGTGGCAGAACTGCAACCACGCCGACTTCAGCCTAAAGCATCTTGATTATAAAAGAAAAGAAAAAAACTAACAAGCCCAGAGAAGCTACAGTTTAATTCAGAGATGACAAAAAAACTTTTATTCTTACCCCAACTTCTAATTTTGGTGATGTAACCGTTCCTACCCCCACAATCCCAAAAAGCAAGGCCATTATTTTAAAATGGAAAACGTTCATATGAAATGCACAGAGGAGGTTTTAGATTGGAGGGAATGAAAGAAAGAACAAAGGAATTATGCTCAGTTTGCCACTATGAACCCGTCTGGGTTATTTCCCCATGTGTCCTCCCATTGTTTCAGCCAAACTCTTGGCTCAATTTAACTCAGAACACGAATTCCCCTGCTTGGAAACCAGCCCAAGCCCACCCATGGGTGCAGTGAGCTCACAGGCACAGAACCAAGCAATGAGGTGTCATCCTCCAGTGCCAGCACCTGCCCTGTACCCTGCCAGGGTGACACTGGTGCTGCTGCTGCCTGCAGGGGTTTGGGGGCTGTTCCTGCACTGTCCCCTTCTCCACCAAGCTGCTCACACCACGGAGCCCCCAGGGCACAGCACAGCCTGGCAGAGCTTTGCCGGCACTGGCAGTGCTGCCACGTTTCCACCCTTACATGTGTCCCCGTGGCTCTGCCACTCATCTCTCCTCCAGAAGGCAGGGCCCTTTGCAGCCTGCAAAGCCCCAAAACTCCCACTGAGTGCACGAAAACCCCCTGCCTAAGAAAATAAATGTGCTCTGAGCTCTCTCTGAGCTACCCACAGCAAAGCAAATATGGGCACAGTTGGGTCCCACCATGGCTTTGTTCCTTAAAAACGTGTCATTTCAGTCAAATCTCTGCTGGCACATCTGGCTGTGGTTAGATAGAGGAGAGAGACAGTCTCTGTCTGACTCCTGCTCGTAGCTCTGCCAGCACTGCACCTCTGCACTGCTCTTGCCATCCAAGACAGGCCCAGCCCCAATGGGAATCACACTGCTGCCACACTGGGAGGGCTTGGCCACGCTGTCCCCTGGAAGGTGCAGTGCTCAGGGCACCAAAACACCTGCACCAGGTGCCCCCTGACAGCACCAAATAACAGAAGAGAGAGGCAGGCAGGAGGCAGCAGCTGCAGGCCCTGCCAGCTCAGTGCCCAGCCTCAGCCAGGGCAGTGCCAGTGACCCAGACAAGCCTCTCCATTTGCAGGTGTCAGAGGCACAGTCTGGCCTGCCTTGGCTGAGTTTGGGGATCTTGTGGGTCAAGAGTTTCTGGGTGCAGAGTGGGCAGTGTTTGCAGGCACTCACTGAGGACTGATTACCTGAAGTGAGTTATAGAGGCTGAACCCAAAAGGCAACGAAAAAAGTGAGAGGTTGGAGGAGGAGCCAGGACAATCCCCTGATTTGGAGCCATCAAGGCAGTGCCAGCAGCAGTGCTGAGGACCTGAGAAAAGGCCCTGGCAAGGCAGCCACAGGGTCTGTGGTGAAGCAGCAAACACTGCCTCAGCACAAGGCTGACATCACCCAGCTGACTCTGTCCCCCCTCACTGCATCCCAGCAGGTGAAGCTTTCTCCTCGTCCTCAAACAGACTGTCTGAGCTATCAGAGAAGAAACCCTCCAGTTCCTCCTGCCTCATCTTGGACTCCAGAGCAGTGATGCGCTGCTTGAGCTGCATCTGGGCCTCGTTGTACTCAGTCAGGAGCCGGCCAAAGCGGCTGTGCAGCGTGTCCAGGCTCGAGGCCACCCTCTCCAGCCTCTCCTCCATGCTCTTCCCTTCCGTGCCTTCCTCTGCAGCTGACTCATCCAGCAGCCCTTCCTTGATTAGGATCTCCCTGCCACGCTCCTCCAAGATCCTTTTGGCATCAGGGTACTCTGTGATTGCTTCCATAAGATCTTCCTTTGACAGGCAGAAGAGATCAGAGTAGCCCAAGCTGCGGATGTTGGCCGTGCGCCTGTTGCCCATTTTGCTCCCTTTGATGTTGAGGATGCTGATCTCACCAAAGCAGCCCCCTGCAGTGAGCAAAGCATACTGTGTCACCCCGTCCTCAGCCACCACGGCCAGCTTGCCCTCCTTGATGATGTACATCTCCTTCCCGATGTCCCCCTTCCGGCACACGTAATCCCCCGGGCTGAACACCTGAGGGCGAAGCTTCAGCACCAGCTCCACCAGCAGCCCTGCCTCACAGTTCTGGAAAATCCTCACCTTCTTCAGAGTCTCCAGGTGAACGTTGATGGCAATCTCTGCCCTCAACTTGTCAGGGAGGTTCTTGAGGACCTCCCGTTCGTCCACTGCCTTCTTGTTGGTCCACAGGTAGTCGAACCACTTGATGACTTTGGTCTCCAAGTCTTTGCTGACCTTGCGGAACTGCATGTAGTGTTTGATGGCATCGATTTTGGCCTGGAACTCCGCCCTGGTGGCGTTCATGTTGGAGATCATGGACCCCACGTTGCCCACGATGGTGGCGAAGATGAGGACGCCGACGAGGAAATCAAAGATGACAAAGAGGTACTCTTCATCCCTCACAGGGGGAGGGGTCTCCCCGATGGTGGTCAGGGTCAGCGTAGACCAGTAAAGGCAGTAGACGTATTCCCGGGTCAGATGGCCGTACTCAGGGTCTGTGACGTTGGGATAGACCCAGCTGTCCTCCCCGAAGCCAATGGCCTTGGAGATGGCATAATAAATGCAGGCATTCCAGTGGATGATGACCAGGATGTAAAGAACCAAGTTGCTGATGCGGAAGAGGTTGGGGTGGCTGGTTCTGGTCTCGGTCCTGTCGAAGAACTCAAACATGCGGGAGAAGCGCAGCAGCCTGTTGAAACGCAGCTCAGGGCACTGCAGCCCCACCAAAAAATAGGCCAGGTCTGTGGGCAGGGTGGAGAGAACATCCAGCTTGAACTGCAGCGTGTGGATGTAGTTATCCCGTAACTTCTTCAGGTCCTTAACCAGGAGGCCCTGCTCCAGGAATCCTAAAGAGAAGCAAATTACGGGATTATCTTGGTTTAAGTTGGACTTTTCTGCAGGTTTTGTGAGCATCTGAGCAATAGTCTGTGGTATGCCGTGGATTTGTGTGCATAAATACACAGGGGCACCCAAATATTACCAGTTCCTGCTCTGCTCAGTTTGTTATCACGCCAGGCCTCCATCTGGCAAAAGCCACACAAAGATATAACTCAGGGGTTTCGTCTGTTGCCACAAAGGAAAAGGAGCACAAAGGTTTCCATCCTCCAGATCATGAATTATTGCAGTTCTGACAGCAAAAGTACAGCCAAGCGCTGCCTTCCGAGAACATTAAATTCTACCATTTTTCCATGCAGATAATTCATTAGCTGAACTGATGCAAAATCAGAGATACAGACCTTCAACTATGCCTGAATACTAATAGTAATGCAGGTAATTTTGTACAATTATTCAAAGGTGAAGTTGAAAGCTGGCATGATTAATCTTTTCACATTGAAACTTGCTCCATTTCTCAGATCTTCTAATTAGATTCTTTCTCTGGAGACTGCTTCGTGAACGCCAAGGCAGGCAAAACCCTCCTTCTAATGGAACTGTGGATTAGGCCAGTCCCTTGCAGCTTATCTCCCCTTTTAAGGGGTGAAAGGAAAGCCAGGATGCTGCTGCTGCTCACCTGTGTGCAGGCGGATCACCGTGTCCCCGAGGTAGAGAGCATCTGAGATGTAATCTAACACCAGCCACAGCACCAAGTAGGTCCTCTGCAGGTCGGTGAAGCAAGCCCTGGAGGTAGGTCATCAAACAGGGTGTGAGGCCACAAATCCTCACATCTTCTCTAATTATTACAGCTGAATGTAGGCTGATCCTGAGGCACCCAACTCTGCCACTGGGGAGCTTGGCCAAGCCAAGAGGAGCTTGGCACTCCTCTTCTAGGAATTAAAACTCCCAGCTCGGAAAGATCTGCCCTTCCTTGATGTAAGTAAAGCAGTATCTTGAAACCACCTCCCAAATGACCCCAACACCACGGCCCTTTCCAGCTGGGCCAGAATTCAGTGATAGTGGAAGGTCTCTTTCAGTCCACCAGCCCTAGCAGCATCAGTGTCAGCTGGATCCTGGCTGAGCCAGTTTGAAGCAGGTGATCAGGAGGGTCAGAGGGGGCAGGAACCCTTCAGCCTCCCAGCTCACCTGGCTATGAGCAAGCACCAGTTATAGAGGACAGGAACTGCAATCACAGCCAGCCAGTAGTAGTACCAGTCCCCTGCAGGGTCCACCACAAAGAACAGCCATTTCCTCCTGGAAATAGAGAGACGAGCCAGAGCTGGCAGGGTGTGTGGAGAACAGGGTTGGAACAAACCATCTGAGCCACCTCCTTCATCCCATGCACTGCACTGCCTCCAACAGAGCTGCAGCCTGGGTGCCAGTCTGTAAGCCAAAACCAACCCCAGCTGGGACAAATCCCAGCACTGTTTAAGTTCCTTTATCCCTAAAGCTGAGCCAAGAGTGCAGCAGAAGAGGAAACTGGGATGGTGAGGCAAGGCAGGGGGCCCACAGGACACAGCACCCCAGTGGCAAAGCCAGCAGATGTATGGAAGGGGGTGATCAGAAAAGTCCTCGTGACATGACATGGCTTCCCCCAGGTGAGGTAGGGACTGATGCCAGGGAGATCTGAAGAGAAGAATAACTGCAGCAGGAAGGAAAGAGTGCTGCAGAAGAGTGGCAGCACCAGGAGGGGCTGCCCGAGGCCCAGAGCAGTGGCCCCAGGGGCAGCTGGCATGGCAGGGCTGCCTCCTGTGCCTCCTGCAGGCTGCACAGCCTTTGAACTGCTCCCAAGCGTTTGATCCTGCTCGTCTTGGCTCTCTGAGATAAGAAGTGTGTGCTCCAGTTGCCAGATTCACTGGAGAAGCTGGAGAAGAGAAACTCTGTGGCTGGGCTGATAGGCTTATAGCTGCTGCAGCCTGGTGGGGCAAAACATCCTCTCCCTCCTTCCCTCCCTCCCTCCCAGCTTTTGAACACACAAAACTCCCTCCAGTGATAGGAGAAAACACAACCCACTTGTCAACAGATTCCCCAAGCCCACCCCATTACTTCTGACAACTTCAAAGGCAGAAGCCCTGCCTGGAAATCTCCTTTCCCTGGAGCACAGGCAGTGCCCAGAGCATGGGGCTGGCACTGGGCACAAAGCCAGCCTCAGCCCCTCATGTTCACCCTCTGTGCACTCACAGACAGGTGGTGGTCCAGCCTCCCCATTAAAAAGACTTATTTTTAACCAGAAAGTGCAAACTTCAATATTTGTTTTTTGAGAAAGGGTCTCTGCTCCCCAGGACATCCAGCACTGCCACAGGGGAAGCTCTGACTCACCTGCAGCCAGTCCAGACAGTTGTGGCACCCACAACCACTAAAAACCTCTATAATGCTGGTAGAGATGTTGGTAATTTCAGCTTTAAATCACCAGTGCTGCCATGACAGGTGCCAGAATCACTGACAGCAGGGCCAGGCTGGAAAAGCAGAGCTCTGGGTTAACCCAGGAAGAGGGAATAATCACCTGCCTCTTCCCCAAGGCTTTGCACTCAGGCCTGGAGCCTGCCAGGCTATGAACAGCAGCTCACATGTGGGATTACCAGAGTTGGGGCTCGTCTTACCTGAGGGGTTGAGGACCCAGAAAACCCCAAAGTATCCCCAGCCCCCACTGGAACTGAGCAGCCCTTCCACAGAACACTTCAGCTCCTCCTAGTCATGAACAAGCTCCCATTAACCTCACAGGGCAGAACAGTATTTTCTTCCTTTACTTGTAAAGACCCAGATACAAGGCTCAGATTATTTTTCTCCTAGAGAAAACAATTATTTCTCGGTGTTTTAATTACCATGTATAATGCTAGGGTCCAGACTAGTCTGTGAGCTTTGCCCTCTAATTAGCCAGCAGAAGAAAAGCCAGGTTATTGCTTCTCACCAGGAGTGTGAGCTGAGGAGATGAAAGGGCTGGATTTGAAAGAGCCTTTTCAGAAAGCTGCTCTTTGTGGGGCCACAGGCAGCAAACACACTCCCTTCATCCTGCAGATGATGAATGAGACTGGCAAATCCCACAGGTTTGTGGCTCCTGGCTGGGATGCATTGGTTGCTGGGTGGAGTCCTGCATCCCTGGCTTGTGTCCAGCCCCTCAGATGCACAAGCTGCAGGTGCATCTTATTACAGACCCAGGGCCGGCTCCAAAAACAACCCCAGTGTGGCACTGGTGTGAAACTGGGGAGGTCTGATGTGTTTCCCACCAGGAGGCAGAAGACCTGAGGGACAGGCCAGGGGACACAGCGCCAGGTCCTGGTGTCAGCAAAACAGCCCAGCAGAGCCAGGCTGGCTGCCCAGACAGGGGCTGGAGAGGGCAGGGGGACCCTTCCCACCTCTCCATCCCCCTTCCCTCTCTCCCATCCCCACTGGGAGCCCCCAGGCTCCATGCACAGCTGACCCCCAGCCAGCCAAGGACGGCCGGGACCACAGGAAAGGGACCCTACTTTTTGTGTAACTTCTCAGCCTCCTCATCCTCAGGTTCACCAGCAGCACCTGCAGCCACTGTCAGGAGCTCAGGGCCTTGAAAACGCTCCAGGAAGGGGTCTGGCCTCTGCTGCTCCTCGTGCAGGCTCTTGTTGGCCCAGTCCCTGAGCACCAGCACCAGCCAGGCTATCCTGGACAGGGGAGAGAGGCAGACCCAGAGTTGTTAACACAGCAAGGACAAAGCAAAAGCTTCAGAGTCATCAGGGGAGCAGCAGCTGAGAAGAAAACTCTCACAGCTCCCTCTCGAGCACTGGAATTTCTTCTTTAGCCCTTTTAGTGATGATGTGGCACCACAGATATACAAGCAATAGAGACCACCCTGATGGAGTTCTACAGCTTCTACCCCAGCCCTGCTGTCATTCCCACAGGAACGTGAGGAATCTGTGGGTGACTGAGGCTGCCTGCAGGGAAAGGGCCTCTGAGCCCAGTGGGGGTGAAGCCATCCCCCACCAAAACCCTCTCCACGGGCACTGGGGCACAGAGAGCAGCACCCACAGATGCTCATCCCTGCACCCCAGGAATTCCCTTCAGCAGAGGGGCTGCTGCCCCCACGGCAGACCCCGGTGCCAAGGCCATGCCAAAGTACCTGGCCAAGGCTCCCCGGCCTTGGAAAGCTCTCTGCTCCCCCCCATCCAGGCTGGCTCCTCTCTGCAGCTCTGGGGTGGCATCATCCTGGCTTGAGCAGGTCCTGCAGTGGGGAAAGAGGGGGATCACATCCACGCTGTGCCACCGTGGCATGCCAGGCTCACTGGAGGAAGCTGGCAGCAGAGCTTGGGCATCACAGCCCTGCCCACGCCAGGCCTTGCCCTCCCCTGCCCCACCAAAGCCTCCCCCAGCCAGAGCAGGGAGCAGCCTGACCTGCTGAGCCCTGTCCCCTCGGTGTCCCCCTTGGGCTGGTTCAGGGCTGGGGAGCTGTGCAGACCATTGCTCCTCATCCTCAGTGTGAGCTGCCCACGGGCACACACCCTAGCCCAGGGACCTGCAAAAAGCACAAAACAGCCACGAGAAAACACACGCAGGACACGGCACATGGTTTGAACACAGAAATGCAGCTCAGGGTGGGGAGAGAGGGTCAGATCCCATGCTGTGGCCCCACACCATGTTTCCCCTGACCCAGGAGGGTCCTGCAAGGCACCCCCTGAGCGGCGAGGCGCTCCCCAGAGGAGCTGCCAGCAGCCAGCGCTGTGCCTGGGGTGGAAGGAGAGGAGGGATGCTCCATTCCCCTGTGCACGGGTCCCCTTCTCCCACCACCCTCGGGGGCTGGAGGGACCCCAGGAAACTCCAGGGCAGTGCCCAGCTCGCAGCCACCCCGAGCAGCTCTGTGTCCCCTCGGTGGAGGTCACTGTGCACCAGGGAAGGCACAGCCAGCACCCCCAGATGGGCTCAGGTGCTCCCATACCTGGGATGGGCACAGCCAGCACCCCCAGATGGGCACAGCCAGCACCCCCAGATGGGCTCAGGTGCTCCCACACCAGGGGGTGCACCAGGATTGCTCCCAGGTTCTGCTCCCACTCCCCTCCCAGCCCCCTGCCCAGGGGAAAAGCAGAGATGGTGATTATTTCCCTGCTTCAGAGGCTGTGCCACAGCTACTGCTAGGAAGGAAAACTGGAAAAAGCAGACACCTCTTCACACCCTCACATCCACTTACCTCTTCTGCTGCTGGCAGAGCAGGGGACCAAAAGTGCTGCTCTGGAATCCCATCAAAGAGAGCTGCAGAGTCTGAAGGTGATCATGAAATTCACCTTTCACCAATTTCTGCCCTCTTATTTTGCTCAGGAAGTCACTCTAACACCCAGTTAGCAAAAAATCTGCATCCCCCAGGCAATAAGGAAGAGGTCAGTTCTCATCCTCTCCCTCCAGGATGTAACCACCTGCAGTGGCTGAGGCTGGATCCATCCCTGAGGGGCACATGGAGTCCTGCCCCTTGTGCAGGGCTGATCTGAAAGCATCAGCACCCGGAGTCTCTTTTATCTCTGCAATCAAAGGTTTACCTTTTTACTTTCCCCTTCAAAGCCTTCAATTCCACTTGTTCTGATCTCACTGAGCACCCAGGCAGCAGCCAGTCCAAAGGAAGAAATTTCTCAGCCTTGGCTGTGGTTCCTGGGTGGGCACCCAGCAGCACAGGATGTCACCCTGCTCTTGTCCCCACGTCACTGACTCCAGGTGACACTGGCAGCGACGTCTCCCCCTTCCAACTTCTCTTTTTGCCTGCAGCTGCCTCCAAAAGGAACATGGGAACCCCAGGAGCTGCTCCCTCGAGCCCCATCGTGCACAAAACACTTTATTTGCTGTGCAATCGTTGTGGCAGTGGCCCTTGGGGACACCCAGCCCTGCCACGTGTGCTGCCTGGGGACAAAGCAGCCAGGAGGAGGAGGCATGGAAGAGAAAAAAAGGAAATAAAAGCATCACACTCCAACAGGGACAGCATTAACCAGAAGCTTTTCTAGTCAAGAATCCCCCTCAGCCAGGGCAGCTGGGGCTGAGACAGCCACGAGCAGGTCACAGTCCTGCTGCCAAGGGAACAAACCTTACCTGTCCCCGCTTACTGGGACATCAGGATCAGGCTCCACAGAAAAGAAACATGTCCAGAACACACAGTTTATTAAAATATGCATTTTGTGGTCAGTGGTTGCAGATTTACACCAGAATTTACATCTTACATAGAAGTCATGTTGTATCTTCCACTACCTGTCAGTAACTAGCCCATGAGAACACGTCCAGTTTGAGCACCCCTCCTCCAAACCCCTTCAAGCCACACCTTGAGGGTGGTGTGCCCTCCCAAAGTCATCCCTTCTCACCCTAAAACACAGCTTAAAATAAACCCCAAACACAGGCTTCCTCCAAAACACATTAACACCTCTCAGAGGAGAAACCAGACAAATTTACCTCATTTCCTGGTCAAAGGCTTCCCTCATTTCACCCCCCAAACACAGAGCAGGTGTGTAAGGTCCTCTGGTGACCCTGACCACATCCCTGAGCCAGAAGCCACAGGAGCCCCCTGTCCTGCACATCCCCCCTGCCACAGCACACCAAGCCCACCACATCACCCTGACTCCTCATCTGCAATAAATCCCAGAGCTCTCCTCAGCTCAGCTCAGCCATCAGCCACAGGTTCAGACCTGCAATTACTCTGGGACAGTTATTTATTAATCACTGTCCAGCTGCCAGATTTACAGTCACGGATGCTTGATGCAGTGTCAAGCAGAAAATATCTGAGCACTGATGTCTGTAAATAAGCCACTGGGACATCTGGATGACATGTAGATCCAGCTATAATTAGGTACAGGTGACACAGAGAGGTCCTGTTAAGCCTTGCCAAAACCTGCCCCCAGGGCCTACGTGCACAGCTCCAGCAGATGTGCTGGATGAACCACAAAAACATCTCAAAGTCACCTCAGAATCAAGTGTTAAGAAACTCTAGAGAAGGAAAGAAACAGAAAAGCTGTTAAATTGAGCTTGTTTACAGCTAAAGAGCAACTGGGTCAGGAATTTCCCTCACCCATGTTCTTGCACCATCACTGAAGCTGCAGTTGGGCAGCAAGGCCTGGCAGAGGCACTCCTCCACTCCCCTCTGCCACTGGGAGCCTAACAAATATCTATTTTCCCTGACCTGTTTGGTGCTATCACTGCTGATATGAGGTTTTATAACCCAGAGAGTCACCATGGGGAGGTTTCCCATGTAAATCCCTCAGGGAAAGAACTGAGACCCTGGATTAGCCAGATGTCAGCAAGGCCCACCACAGGCTGTGACTGTAACAGGGCTCCATGTCAAATGAGGCCTGAAGTTTTATCTTTGCTGTGTCCCAGGCTCTGTGCTGCCCAGGGTGCAGCTCTGAGCTCACAGGCAGGGTCACTCAGCTCTGCACACAGCAGGGACACAAAACAA